>JAILXH010178367.1:0-12537 GCA_023558415.1 Piaractus mesopotamicus
ATATATATATATATAATGTCGCCAATGGACCAGGGTTTAGGTTTTGGGTTGAGGTTAAGGAGAGGCAGCCAGAGCCGGGTTTAGAGTTAAAGAAAATTATGTTCAGTTTAGTAGATATTTAGTTGAATGTAACTTGAAAGTAAACTAAGTATCTACAAAGCATCTAAAGTGGACTATCCAAATGTCTTTCAGACAGGTAATCAAACCTCAAAGCATCTGTAAACAGTATAATTAACAGTGTAACAATACACATATTTTCTGGTCTGTAATGATTTTCTATTCTGAGGTCACAGTTCAACTTGATTATCAATATTTTATGAGCTAAAGTGTTTTGATTTGATCTAATTATACATTACACACATTTTATTTCAGAATAAGAGACTGCTAAGCAGCATGTCTTTGTGCAAAATAGTGATCTTATTAAACAGTGCTACTGAGCTTCAGTGCTATACTGAAATTGTCACACCATCATTATGCACTGTTTAATAACTGCAGTTACCTTATATTATTTGTCATCTGGTTATTCTCGCCAATACATTAAATACTACATAAAACATATAAAACTATCTATTGGGGTCTTGCTATACGTATATTATTTACAACTACAATACATCACAGAAGCTATTGTGCATAAAATAACAAAAATTAGTAATATGATAAGTAATTCCAAACTTTTGAAACCAAGTACGTATTGCAGAACGTCTTATCTTAGCACAGCCAATAGTCAATTCCTGGAAAACAGACCCTTTACGCATCCTTTGGGTAACCAATAAGCAATGCCTGGAAAGTCACTCCAGTGTGGAAAACGTCATCATTCTTGGCACCAATGTATCACCTTCACCAGTACAAACACCTCAGCACACTCATAAGGCTTTTCAAGACATGCCAGTTCAGACCAGTCTATCTCTCTCTGCTATTAATACTCAGTGATAAGGGCTTTTTGCTTCCCGAGCGGCATTTCTTTTTATGGTCAAAAAGAGCTTCGTGCCACTGAGTCTAGCTCATCCACGGAGGTGAGATGGGTCAATCGGAGCTTCCTTATCACTACTGTGGCTAGATACAACTGTAACTATGTTTTTCTTTTTTATTATCTCAACAGCACCACGCACAGCATTCACGTGTCCCTCTACACTGGTCTTAGTGACTTGTGGTGGAAGAAAAAGTGCTCACTTAGCTCCAAGACCTGCTCAATTGGGCAAAGTCTAGCGTCTGGGGAAACTAGGCACTGCCAACTCAGCTGAAGACCAGAAGAGTCAGCACTGAGGGCTTCCCGTCCCTCTTGATCTCATGTATCGTCTGAAGAACAGAGGAACGTGGACTATGGACACCTTCAACCTTTGAGCAGCACCTTATCACCTGCAGACCTGATAACAGTGCAAAAATGTCATGACGCTTCGTCCTTAGGGCAACGATCTCAAGGACAGCGAGGGACGCATGTTACGTTACGCCTTCCATCTGACATAAGAAAAGCGCAAAAAACATCTTTGCTCATTCATATGTCACTGTACTGAGTCCTAGTAATGAAGGCCAAACATTGCAGGAGAAGAAAACAGGAAATTCCAGAAATTTTACAAAATTTCTGCGTAATTAAATCATTTAAGTTGTAACCAAAGTCGTTCAGAGTGGTTTGATGTGAAATCATCCGTTGAAAAGAAACTTAAGTGAGTCAGCATTGTTCACAGTGGTGGTGATAGGAACCAGACATCCACAGTGTTTAATGCCTCTAAAAGCTACATCACAGAAAGTTATTACATGAAATGGTTGTGAATAAGCTGCCTGATGCCGGAGACACTGTTTAACAATAGTTTTGGCCTAAAATGTATTTTTTTAAAAGCCATTCAAGGTGGAGAGGCACATGCGGCATGTTCTACAGCAAAATACTCCCCAAAGGAATCTTTTGTTTTCCAGTTATTTAGAAAAACGTGTGGGTCGATTGGTCATTTTGGATAGAAAATAAAATCTAGTTGATAAGTTTCTCTAGGATGCACTATTTCTCAACCATCTCAAGCACTTGGAAAAACTGCGTTCAGAGTTCCCCTATTATGTAATAAGTTTTTATTCCAAGTCATTCTGGATCATTGGTCCACTGGTCCAAACGTTCGCACAAGTTATTCCTGAACAAGCCTTCCAAAAGGCCTAGCTGGGCAGGTACTCATAATAAATCTTTAAAAAATATGGCAGAGTTTTTACTGGCAACTGCATACAGACCAAATAGTGTAACAAAGGCTCAAAATTTCCTGTCTTACTGAGAACATGACATGAAATCTACTCTTTCTCTAATATCACGTGCAACTCCCTCACCCATACATATCAGCTGGACTATGTAAAGCCATAGATAACTGAACATTAAAATTACCCAGCAACATTTCAACCATCTCCTTCTGTCTTACAGTGAAGCCGTGCTCGTTCCCAGCTTTTGTGAATTCTCTGTAAAGATTAAAGCTAAAAAAGCTGGTACGGCATCAGCACACTGAGATAACTTCAGACGGGAAATGAAAGCCAGAGACAAAGGGGGATCACTTCCCTTTTCCTACCGACTGCCAGCCCTTCTGACACATCAGACGGAGATCACTTGACCGAAAAACACGAACACTCACAGCAGCTGTTAAAACACACTCTCATTAAATGCCAGATGATGCCGATAAATCAAACATCTTGAGATGCTATTAAGAACTGCAAATTTCAAAACGCACAGCAGATCAGAAGAAGCAAAGGAATATGACTGATAATTACTAGTTTAAGAACGAATTTGGTAAGCAGCGGGGGTTTCCGATTCCAAAAATAGTCTAACATCAGAAGGGATGGTTTTGCCCCAAATTCAAAGACCATCCCTGACCACAAAGCACACACCAAGGGAGCGTTCAAGCCCTTGAGTCACATATGTGGCAGACTTCCTAGAAAATGAACTGTCTTGATGGTTGTCATTGGCAAATCCGCACACTGGCACTGAACGTAGCCTGGATTTCTTGGAAAAGTGAACTTACCCGAGATGACAGGATCCACAAGTTCGTGATCCAATACAGCAGCGAGGCCCCAAGGTCCGAGACGGTCGAAGGAAACAAGGAACATGTTCAGTACAAATAACACGCATAAGACAGACTCAGCTGAAAGAATTTGATGTCTGCGTTTTTACACACTAGCATAAAAATACATGAAGCTGAACAGTAAGCGCACACACTCCAGCACATTCTGCTATATTTGTAACTGCATCTGGACGCTTAAAGGGGAAATCCACCAATTTTTCAAAATTTCTGAATAAGTCAGTCCTTGAGATGGAAACATACAGAGTCATACAGAGTGATCAGAAGTTCATCACTGAACTATTATGAAACAATGTCTCAGACCTCAGGCTGAGTATTCATAACCATTTCATGTAGTAACTTTCTATGAGGTATTAAACTCTTCCGACGTCTGGTTCCTATCAGCACCACTGTGAACAATCCTGACTCGGCAAATTTCTCTAGAACGAAGCATTCTGAATGACTTTCTTTACATCTCATCTATTTATTTACTCGGAATTTTTGGAAAAATTGGTGTTGTTCCCCTTTAAACCTCGCACTCAGTAGCGAGTTAGTTCAGCTCCCAAAAAGAAAAAGGGAAGAAGCGGCTAACAAACTTCAGCTCCTTTGCTGGCAGATGCTGGACGTGCTACGAAGCTCCACTGCAGCTCTACAGAGAATGCAGCTCTTGAAGGGATTTTTGAACATGATAAATTGATAATTTTACGAGTTTGGTAGATACTTTTACTTCTACTTTAGTGGCTCTCATTGCAGAAACAACACTTTTACCTCAACACTGGTTTAGACTACGTCTCTCTCCTGCAGAAATAACAGCTCTTCGTTCACGAGACTGAAGTCAGCTTCCTATTCGCCAGCCTCTTGTTCTAAATTTTTTCCGTTACACCTTAAAATGTTGCAGCAGTTACATTCTGGCGTCTGTAACTGCTGCAGCATTTAAGGTGGAACGGGAAAATTCGAACAGAAGCTGCGAATAAGAAGCTGACTTCAGCCTCGGCTTCGTTCTCTTTACTGTGTTGTTTACATTTCCACACGGAACTTAGCAAAGTTAGAAGTTCGTTATAAATACGTCCAAAGTTCGGTATAATAACATCACCTGGCTTCGCTTCGACGCTGAGAGCTCGCAGAGGGTCCCGCTCACAAATGTCAGCGCTGAAAAACAGAAACTGCACCCACCACCGAGCGCTTCTTGCACTATCCCCTCGTCTCCTTTACCTGAGCAGAGTCCAGCTTTGATCCTCAGGCACATAGGCTTCCTTCTCGGGCGGAACTTTAAAGCCACGCCCACTCATCAGCTCCCTTCAACGCTATTGGCTGCTGGAGAGACGCAACGTGTCTTTGAACCGCCTTAAACTTTAATCTCGCCCACAAGACGGACCGCACAGATGGCGCCTTTTGTAAGGTCGCGTCCCAATAGGAGCACTTGGCGTGTTCTAAAGCGTAGTCGCTTTCTACAGCGCATGTGTTCTAGAGCCCTTGGCTAATGTGTAGAAATGTGGCCTTGCTCTGTAGGCCGTTCTAGACCGCAAGCTCACATGTAAAACACAGCCGGCGGCCACAGTTCCACGCACTACCTTAGTGGTCTAGAAAGGGAGTGAGCATATTGGGACGCGGCCTAAGACGTTTCGCCACCTATTGGCCACGAACAGAAGGAAACCGACAACACATCAACAAGACGTGATTTTATTGAAACGGTATAAATATAGACACACTAAAACCCCAATATCTCTTATCAAGATGGAGTTTGTTGTGAATTAAATAATAGTTTAAATTAGTTTTTCGGGATGCATTGTTGCAAATGAGTAATACTAAGAGGAATAGTAGAGTGTTATAATACAACCCCGTTTCCAAAAAAGTTGGGAAGCTGTGCAAAATGTTAAAAAAAAAAAAAAAAAAAAAAGAATGAATGCAGTGATGTGCAAATCATTTAAGCCCTATGTTGAATTGAAATTAGTACAAAGACAGCATATCGAATGTTGAAACTGAGAAAGTGTATTGTTTTTTGAAAAATATATGCTCATTTTGATTTTGATGCCAGCAACCTGTTTCCAAAAAGTTGGGACGAGGGCATTTTCACCACTGTACCACTCTTAGGAGGCCAGTTGCTGTAGTTTTGAAAGTGAAATGTTTTCCCATTCTTACTTGATATAGGATTTCAGCTGCTCAAAGGTCTCCTTTGTCATATTTTACGTTTCATAACGCACCAGACGTTATCAGTGGGTGACAGGTCTGGACTGCAAGCAGGCCAGTTTAGCGCCTGGAGTCTTTTAGTACAGAGCAATGCTGTTGTAATACATGAAGCATGTGGTTTGGCATTGTCTTGCTGAAATAAGCAAGGCCTTCCCTGAAAAAGATGTCGTCTGGATGGCAGCATATGTTGCTCCAAAACCTGTATATATACATATATCATTCAGCGATAATAGTGCCTTCACAGATGTGCAGCTCAACCATGCCATGTGCACTAATGCACCTCTATACCATCACGCATGCCGGCTTTTGAGCTGTGCACTGATAACAAGCTGGATGGTCGCTCTCCTTTTTAGCCTGGAGGACGCAGTGTCCATGATTTCCAAAAAGAATTTAAAATTTTAATTTATCAGATCACATGGATACTTTTCCACTTCGCCTCAGTCCATGTTAAATGAGCTCTGGCCCAGAGAAGACGGCGGCATTGTTCACACAATGGTTTTCAGAAGTGTTCCTGAGCTCATGCAGTGATTTCCACTATAGAATCGTGTCTGTTTTTAATGCAGTTCCACCTGAAGGCCCGAAGATCGCGGCCAGCTAGTATTGGTTTTCGGCCTTGTCCCTTGCATACAGAGATTTCTCTGGATTCTCTGAATCTTTTATTCATATTATTGAATGATTTTTTGCTATTTTATGTTGTGAAACATTATTCTTGAATTGTTGCACTAATTGCCTGCTCAGTCTTTCACAGAGTTTTGAACCCCTCCCCATCTTAACTTCTGAAAGACTCAGCCTCTCTGAGATCCTCTTTTTTACCCAATCATGTTACTGACCAGTTGCTAATTAACCTAATTAGTTGTGAGATTTTTCACCAGGTGTTTTTTTTTTTTTTATCATTACACAACTTTAGCAGTCTTTTGTTGCCCCCATCCCAACTTCTTTGAAATGTGTTACTGGCATCAAAATCAAAATGGGCATATATTTTTCAAAAAACAATAAACTGTCTCAGTTTCAACATTTGATATGTTTAACTTTTTAGTTAAATATAGGGTTTAAATGAGTTGCACATCACTGCATTCTGCTTTTATTTTCCTTTTTGCACAGCGTCGCAACTTTTTTAGAAACAGGGTTGTAATATGGCTTCTGTCTCTTTTTTCTGGCCCGCTTTAGAAATAAATGAGACATTTTAATGCATGTGTGTATGTGTAAAATAGTATAGACTTGCAAAGGTTAATGGACAGTGAACGCATATTAGTAAATACTGTGAATAGTTCAACAAAGCAGAGATCTCATTCACCAGCTTCTTATTCGAAAAATAAAATGAAAGAATTGTCCAGAAAGTTCCACAAAAAAATTTGAATAAGAAGATAATGAGAAGCCAACTTCATCCTCATAATGATTCAACATTATAAAAGTGTATCATGATAAAATCAGACTAAACGTTGATTCATCCATTAGTGGCAAAAGTCCCAAAAATGTGTGCTCTAGCTCAGACAGAGACAGGCCTACTAATACTCTGATAAGATGGAAAGTCCCTTGGAATTCAACCAAAGTGAAAGTATAAAAGCGCCTCATTTTAAATCCAGTCATGCATCAAATCCTGTAAAAGTCTGCTTTCACCAGGGAATTCAGTTTCAACTGGAATACAGAAATGCTGCACTTCTGCTATAACTCATTTCAGTCAAAACATTACATGACAGAATCTCCAAACTTATACATTTACTTGGGTTCTGCTCGCAAGTAGCAACATTACAGAACATGTATTGCACAACTGTCATTACTATGTTATTAAATCTGATTAAGAACAGTAATAAAGTAGATGTGCTCAGTTCTTTACATTCCACAATTAATTCAGCTGAAAGAAACGCAGGCTGAATCTCAAATGGCTCCCTGCTCCCTCTTAAGTGTACTGCGTAGGTCATGAAATGCATGCGCTAAATGTTAGGCATGATGATAGCGAGTCGTGTATATAATATAATATAAATGACTTTATTTTGACATAAAATACACTGTTTGGGTATATATGCAGTTATTTATCTCCTACATAGTGCACTACGTAGGGAGTAGGTGGCCATTTGAGATTCACCCTTAGTGTAAAACTGTACTACCGCTCATCACCACCAGGTGTCAGTATAGACTAGAGCAGGAGAATAAAGCAGTGCGTAGTTAGAACATTAAAGGCAACAACACTGAAATGAATGAACAGAAATAAATATGAATCCTATTCTTTTTATTGTTTTAACTATTAACTCTTGATCAGTGACAACTGTGTATGACATTGTTAGGACGTACACTCAAAATCCCAAAGGAAAACAAAAAAGTTTTCTCTACGAACAAAAAAGGTAAATGTTTTCATTTATGGCCTTCCTCGTTTGCAAGCCCGGTGACACCTGAGAATTCAGCTCTAGCACTTATTGCTGTTTGATTATACAACAATATCCAGGTACTAAGTGTGACATGGAAAATGCATGAGGTTGCATAATTATAGGCTGTACATCAAAAGGAGAACGTGAAAGATAGTAACCCACAGTTTCTGACTATCTACTGTAAAAAGATACTCCGTTCAAACCCCAAGAGTGTCATCTGTGCAACAAAAGTAGGTGAAACGTCCAGGAAAACACATCAAATAAACTCTGTTAGGTTAAACTGTTCATGGATTATTAATTGTTCGTTAATTATTACATTTAAAATTACTCAACAGGCAACACTACTTCCGTGTAAGACAAAAGAGCATATAACAGATCATAGAAAGGCACAAGAACGACTTGTTTCTACTCTTGGAGTAATCTACTGACTGCAACCTCGCACAAAAATGTGACAATCTCCTCTGGATTGAGGCTCCAGTGTCTTATACATCTTCTTCAAATATACTTATATGTACTTAGGAGTGTTGAGTTCTGTACAAACGTTATCAAAATTTTCGCTTCAATATGCTACAGGCTGACTGACAATACTGTCCACACCCTGGTAACGCATGAAAATGGCTAATGGTTTCTAAGCCTGAACAGTTAAAGACTACATCTTGCTTTCATGGCTCCTCCTGCCTTTTAGAGATTTGCCTTTGGCTCCATGTCTGCATCGCTTGCACGAGAGTTTGACGGCACAACATCCATCTGAAGTTGTGTGAGAGAGTTACAGGGGAGGGTTTGCGCGCTCATGACACGCCCCTCCCTGTGCATCACTGCCTCTCCAGGTCCTGTTTCCGGTGCCCCATCTGGGGCCTCGAACGAATCTCCTCCCAGCTCAGCCAGTTTGATGTAGCCCTTACTGCCCGAGCGGTCCAGCCTGGGACAGCTGAACCTCCGCGACCTTTCTTCGTGACGTCCGGCGCCAAGGTCAGAAAGAGCGTTCAGGGACAGGTGGGACCCCAGGATCCTGACCCCAGGGCTAGGCTGCAGCAGCTGCTGCTGATGGTGCTCTCTGGGGCCCTCTTGAACTTCACCCGAGAGTTTGGAGTCCTGGGACACTGACAAGGCTGCCCTTGACACTTCTGCCTTTGTTTGCACGGACGTGCCAATAAGCTCTCCCGAGCTCTGGCATGATGATGGCTGCAATTCCTTTTCTGGACTGCAGGGGGCATCGCCAGCGGAATCTCTTTCTCTGGCCTCCATTTCACGGTTGTTGAGCTTGATCACGGGTAAAGTGAATGCGTTGACCGAGGAAGCGACGATGGAGCGGGTTTCCCACTCCTTGGGAGTAGGCGCTGGTTCCTCAAACCTGGCCTGGTCCCTGTAAATGCTGTATATTGTATCAGTGAATGACTGCCTCTCCCTTGACCAACTGCATTTCCTAGCACATGACGGTCTCCTGAAGTCCAGGCCTTTGCAGGACATAGTGGAAGGCCAGGAGCCTCTGGAAGGCATAGAAGTACCATACGTGGCCGGTTTGTCTCCGGCCCTGGACTGCGAGCAGCTGAGCAACCCATTGAACGGAGAACAGTCTTTAGACCGCAGGCTGTGGATGTCTATGACCGTGGAGTAGATGTCCCTTAAGTTGATGATCTTGGTCTTCTTGTCACGGTTCTCGTGGAGCACGGCATTGGCACAGATGAAGAGGAAGATGCCGATGCCCATGACCAGCGGCCCAAACACTTTTAGGTTGTCTGAGTACTGGTAGTTGGAGAACAAGCCTCCTAAGAACCCAACGGGTTGGGAAACAGGAGAAATGGGCTTGGTGGAGTTACCTGCAGCATTGCTGCTATTCAGCTGTGTCTGCAGCTTATTATTGCTTGTAAAGTTGGAACGCTGTTGAGAGTTTCTGTCCACATTGCCTGACTGTTTCACCAGATGCTCTTTGGGCCAGTAGCCCAGGACAGCCATGGCTATGCCCACCATCAAGACCATCACTCCGATCCCTGCTGCTAATCCTGAGACAGAGCACAGGTTCAACTTGCCCTTCACCACCACCACGTCATTCTTCCTCTTTTTCCTGGCTTTCCTCCTTCTCTTGTTCTCCGCCCGGTTCTTGGCACGCAGTGAGTCCTGGCGCCGGGAGATCCTCAGGAGGCCGCCTGTGGCTATCATCGTGCCTGCTGGACGACGGAGCTTTTAATCACCCTGCAGGGGAACAGAAATATGTTGATAAGTTGAAAGGGAATGAATTGTTCACCTTATTCTCAAGGGAACAGGGTAGTCAGTCAGAAATGATGAAAAAAATGAAGACGTCCCCCAGTTCTGAAAGCATTGAAAATGGACAAATGGGCCTGGAAAGATACTTTCCCACAAGTACTGAGTGACTAATTACCCTCTTCCCACCCTCTGCTTGATGTAATAAGCAAAATGGTTGCCATGAGAATAAGGTGAATTGGTTGATGTTTTGAAGACTCACTCTGGGAAAAGAAATGTGTGAAATAAAAAGAACTGGTGCAAAGAGAACACATGATGACAGGATAAACCTTTTAGCAAGTATATAACAAAGTACACAAACACAGAGTATTTTGGTAAGTGAAGGACAACTGCTTGGCCTTCTGCTTAAAACCAAAGGGCCTGTCACCTTTAATAGAAAACTTTATGGGGGCATGATTGCAGAATTGCACATTCTGTTCCAGTCACTTGCAGTGCTTGAAATGTCACCAGTGCTGTCATGTCACGTGATTGAAATTGAAACAGACAGGGACTGAAATCTATACGTATAAGGAATGCTTAGCGTTTGAAATCCCATTTATGTGTTATGACAGCGATGACCCTGATGATGCTCGTTTGCCATTTCATTTGAACAAACTACCCTCCCCCCCACCCAAGAGCTCATTGAATGTACAGATGGCGCTTAATAGCTTCACAGTACAAGCGCATCCCCCTAGGATTGCATAATCATAACAAAATAATACAATAAACGCTTCCCAGTAATACTGTGATTAGGGTTATTAAATGAAATTAACAGTAATCTGTACATTAGTACATTAGTATATTGTTTAGCCTGACTTTTTTTGGCTGTGTCAGTACCGTTAGATAGGCGGTGAGCTTTAGCTTGATTATGAATTAGTGCAAATAATTGCGTGTAATGAGCAATATCCAATTAACCATTTGCAAAAACCACAATTTCTGTTCTCGCACAATTTATTGTGCTGCCCTCCCTCCCTTTTTCTTCCTCTAAAAGTCTCTGTTTGTTGTGTTTTATGAGAGGCAGTAGCACACTGACATATCCCCAAACTGCCTCATCGCATACACACTCCAATCAATAAACCAAATACTTTGCAAAGACGCCATTGCTTAATTGCGCTGAATAATGTACAATTCACCCCTGACTTTGCCAGTAGGTGATCCATTTGCCTAATCATTCATAATTATGTGTGGCTTAGAGTGAGGGTTCCATGAATAATTCATCTCGTAAATGTCTTTGGGCACAGCTGCCGTGGCGCACTGGTTTTTGGAAATGTCAGGGCCTTAGAATGACAGTCTGTTGGGAGTGTGAGTTTGATTGTACTGGCTTAAACCCCTACTGGAGTGCCATAACAGGCCCAGGGGTTAGGAGCCTTCAAAAAGAGTCTTTTTCAACACCAATACCAAAACAGCTTAATCATATTCACAATGGACTACGCTGCACTATACATCAACACGTAGGCCTATGGAGTGTGTTCGGGAGCATATTAGCGCGAAGGCGTAGCGATAGCTTTCTGAGCTCTTCAGGTTGTTTGAGCTGTTTGCTTTAAAGCTGCTTTCACAGATGAACAAAGACGCAGCTGGTCACTTTGTAGTTTCCTTTGCTGCATCTCAATGGAGTCTGCTCCCTTCTAAGACTTGTCACTGTCTTGTCTGAGGTGCGAAAATGTTTTGGAGGATGCGAAAGTGCCTGGATTATGCGTTCTACAGGCAGAATGAACTTCTCTGTTCTGATTTCAAACATGCCAAAGTAGATTTCAGTGCTGTGTTTTTCAGTTCCCATAATGTAATTTCTCATGTATGGTGTCCAATTTTTTTATACTGTTAAGCTATTTCCAGATATTACCACAGGACAGGTTCGACTCCAGCTAGCAGTCTCTCCAACACCAATGTTGCTCCCTGTAATGTGGTCTTGCTATACTGTAACTAGTACAGTAACAGTAACTAGAACAGTAATGAGGTCTGTGGACTGGTCGGCCTGCTGGCCAAGCTAGCACAACCAGCCCTATGTTACTGTCCTAGTTAGCGCATGGTACTCAAGCAGGGGTGCCATCTGAATCTGAATACTACAGTCAAGTGTATTGGATCTCAACTCTCCAAGACGGTAGGAGACTAGGATTGGACACCCCTGTGCTAGAGCTAGCTTATCTAGCAGGCTAACAGCTCCACACACCACAGGACAGGCTTGAATCCACCTAACTGGGGCTCCACTGGCACAACTTTAGACGATAAAGACTCAAATCTGAGGGAGCAACATTGAGTGACTGGTGTTGGAGTGACAGTTACCACCCAGTTTATTTAACAATTGTTGTTAGATGGATGGTTTTCTGTTAGTTTACATCAAATGAAAATCACTAGGGATGCATATTCGGAATCAGCCAATATCCGAGTCTGCTGATTTTTGCTCAAAGCATGAAGCAGCATGTGGCAATTTATTGTTTTCATTTTGGCAGATCTGTGCTACAGTTTTATGACTTAAATGTGAGGTAGGTGCACTTATGCTGTATTGGAGGTGCCACTGCTACATCTATACCACAATACTGTAGCATTATTATGCATGTCTCATGCATGTTATGCTAAATGGACAGTTGCCTCTTACTTTTGATGTAGCATTATTAAAAAGCAAGTAATATTGGCATTGGAAGTTTGGCTGATAAAATAAACTGGAAATGTGCTAGTGTGATTTATGTGTTAATTTAGCCCGTACAGTGTGAGCTTCAAATGTAAAAAAAAAA
>JAILXH010178371.1:0-15905 GCA_023558415.1 Piaractus mesopotamicus
TATATACACACACACATATATATATAAAACCTATATATAACCTTGCCCTTTATGCACAGAAATTTCTCTGGATTCTCTGAATCTGAATCTTTTATTGATATTACGGAGTGTAGATGGTGAAATCCATAAATTCCCACCATGCATTGAGAAAAAACTGTTGGACTATTCGCTTATGTAGTTTTTCGTAAAATGGTGACTGAATGCTCCTTTTCTTGTTACCTATTCCCTATTACCTATCCATTTATTCCACAAACTTCCTCGGCTTACATTGACCCTGTCCCAACTTTTACGGAATGTGTTGCAGTCATCAAATTTGGAATTAGTGTATACTTACAAAAATCGTTGAAAAGGTAAAATATCTAATATGTCTTCTTTGTGCTGTTTGAATTAAATATATGTAAAAGAACGTTTACAAATCACTGTTTCTGTTTTTATTTGGATTTTACCTACTCTCCCTACTTTTTTGGAAATGGGTTTGTATTCAAATAGCAGAAATGTATAAGATTTACAAAACTGTAATGAACTAGATTTTTGTTTTCATGGGCAAGCAAGTCAAGCCTCATGCTAATTTTTTTTACTGTGACAGTTGTATACAATTTTTTATATTAACAAAGGTACAGTGGGGCTGTCTGTTTTACCCCTCATTGTTCACTAGCAGCTCAGCACAGTCACGATATTTCAGACACAGATGGCATACAGTGTCGTGAGTAGTTAGTGACAACAGAGTTATCAGGATTTTTTTTTTTTACAAATATGATTATATTCATTAAAAGAGCCTTTTTCCATTCTACTGGGAGAATAGCCACTAGGGGGCCTGCAGCAAGAGGCTGCACTGTTTTTAAATGTTCTTCACACTTAAAACTTTACACTATAAGAACCATCCATTGAAAGGTACCTTAGGGAACCAAAAGTCGTGGTTCTATTATGCTACTCATTTATTTTGAAGAACTTCTAAAAAGCGTTCATTGCATGTGTCCAAGCACTACTCCAACTCCAAAAACAGCACTACTAATCTACTCTGGTAAAAGTGAAAGGATATTTCAAACAAAGAGGTTTGCCAAGAAAATGATCAAGATCCATCGCTGTGGCTGAAAATTGAAAGAACATTGGAGCCTGATGCTGTCACTCATGCAGTGTTTTCACATGTCAGTGGAGAATTTACAGGGACTGGGGTCACGACTATAACTCATTAGTGTTGCAGTCATGATTGAATTTTGGGGGTTTGGCAAGTTGTTTGGTAAGTTGAGGTCTGTTAGCCTGACAGGACACTCTACCTTGAAACACGTCATTTTATTGGACGAGCTGCAAATACGGGCAGTGTTTTCAATTTGTCATTTTCAGACAACACAGACATCTCTAGCTCCTGCTGTTTCAGAGCCTGGCTCAGTACAACCCACATTCTTTTTAATCTAAACAAAGTCAAATTGAACTATGTATCACAATGGGTGCAGAGTTAACTGTACTGCTGAGTTTAGAGCTGTAAAGTGTCTAGTGGTTATTTTGTGAAAATTTCCCCCTTTCTTTTCGACACTGAAAGGGCTGTTGTTGCTTCTGGTTCATCGCAAGCTTGTATATTCTGGATCCAATTTAAAAAAATACAGTAAAGCCCTCCTGTTTCGTCCATCCTGAAGTGGTCAGGAACAGTGCCGGAGTGGGAGTGGGAGTTACATGATGCAGACCAACCCACAACAAACTCTACTGTATTTCTTCCGCTACACACACACAGCATTGTCTTTGTGCAAAATTGCTTTTTCTCAATGACATGAGACTTGGTGAAAACTTTTGTTTTAAGTGTAACATAATCATGACAGTCAATATACAGCAAACTAATGACAGCTGAGCAAGTTAAATTCAGCATTTCTCACTGCCCACCCGCTCAGCTATGTTCTCATCCTCCTAAAGTAGCTTTTTCATTCGTGTCTTCTCAACGGCGCCTTGTTTTTTGCAGTTTTTGCACCTGCTGTCCAACTTTACATGATTTGTGAATGATAGCTGTAAAAAAGTTGTCTCAGATTCACACCATTATACTACATTTGATATGCTCTTGATATCTCTTGAAGCCGATGTTATCTTCTTATTTGAATTTCCATTTTGCCTTAAATAGTGCAGCAGTTGCACACCAGCACCCTTACATGCACCTGAATGTAACTGCTACATCATTTAAGGTTTAAGGGGAAATAATAAGAAGAAGCTTAAGCTTAATCTAATCTATAGCCACTGAACAAGACTCTTCAAGGTTCTAATCTGTAAACCAGGGATGTGCCACTAGAGGTGGGGGCTGCTGGTTTAACTCCTAAAATACTGCAGATGTACACTTGGATGTAACATTTATAGTGTGTCTGAGTGTTCTTGTGCTTATGTGCGTGAATTTATACTTTAGCTCGCAATCACATAATTTTCTCAACTCGCTACTAATTACCCACTGGTCATAAATATGTGAGCTTGAGGTAGAACTTTTCAGCAACTGCTGTTTCTTTGAGCCACTGGTTGTAATGTTGCCTGTGCAGGTCTCTAGCAACAGTTTTGATATCTGTTTAGATTCTAGACCCAGAATACATGCCAAAAACAGTGAGCTCCAATGACTTAGAGGGGAATTCCACTGTTTTGTTTTGTTTTTCTGCATAATTCAATGTTAGAGTTGTAAACAAAGTCATTCAGAGAGTTTTGAAATATTGCATTGTACAGAACCTTGCAAAATATCAGGTTTCTTTGCAGTGGTGGTCATGAGAAGGAGGGTTTAAGAGGTCTACAACACTTGCTACAACTTTTTTATATTTCCTACAAGTGGAGGCAATACAGTAGTTCAGAAACTACCTCAAGAAAGCCGAGTCAGTGCGGCAAGCTTACAGGGAAATGTATGTGCGGCGAGACAGAGAAACACCGATCAGGACACTTGTAGTGTTCTTGAAAATCTGTCGCCTGTCACAGTTATTCAGCTAGAGAGCAGCATTACAGGAAAACGTAAGAACATTAGAACTTTGAGCGCTGTATTAAGTCAACAGCCTTTGGTGCACTTTGCTCTCTAAAACTCTGCCGAACAGTTTTATATTGCTTCATGTTGGCCCATCTAAATTTACCCTAGGCACCTGACTTTTCACATAATATTAATAAAAAAATAATAAAATAAAATGATATAAAAGAATAAAAAAAGGATTGTGTTTTTTTTCTCTTCAACAACAGCTTGCATTAACTTACACCATCAATTACATCTTAACCTTTTTAGTTCCTTGGAACCACTGGTGGATCCAAAACACACTTTGTCATATTCTTTACTTCATAACTTTCATGTTTTATAAGCTTCATTGAAAAGGTGGGTGTCATATGAGAGCTGTAAGTGTCTTCTTTCCAGTCAAATAGATGGGTAATGTAGTTTTAGAACTTTATAATACAAGAAGCTGAACTCCTACTGAAAGTTGACCCATTTTTTCCACAAATCTAAGCTATAAACTGGATCTCAGATGGTGTGTCTTCAGTGATCCGCTCTGTGAAAATTATTTTTTATAAAAAAAGAGCATCTAAGATTTTTGTCTTTCAGCAGTAAATTGTAAGCATATAGTAATATGTTATGATCATAAAACACATTTTCTGTTAATTTGAGGGGAACTTTGACCAAAAAACCCCAAAAATGTAAATTTTTTCATGTAGTTACTGAATAATTTGCCTTACGATTTGGGCATGTAAATTCAGATGGAAAAACCGAAATATACCCACGAGCATAAGAGGTTACAGAGGAATTCTACTCAAAATTTCTGTATAATGCAATCATTAAGATTTAACCAGAATTGTTAAGAGTGGTTTGATCTGAAATGGTTTATTAACACTTACTGACTCCAATTTCATTACAACGGTGGTGATAGGAACCGGGAGTCGCAATGTCTATAATATATTAATATATTTATATTTTTATATGTATATTTATGTGTGTGTGTGTGTGATGTTGATAACACTATTTTATTATTATTTTACTTGACAACACCGTACATATACCACTGCAACAACAGTGTGTTTTAAAAGTATTTTACAGGCATAAACCTTGCCGCAAAAAGTAAAGAAAAACAATGTCTCGGATAGTGTATCTGTAACCATTTCATGTAGTGAGTTAGCTTTTAAAGACATTAAACTCCTCAGATGTCTGGTTCCTATCACCACCACTGTGAACATGTCTCACTTGGCAGGTTCTCCAGAATGGAGCATTTCCCATCAGACCACTCTGAATGACTTTTTTGTTTACATCCTCATAATGTATTTTGTTTACATCTTAATGACGTAATTATGCAGAAATTTAGAAATATTTAAAAAGCTCAGGCAACAACTTTTTTCACTTTGTTTATTTTGCTTTCTTCAAAACGATTCAAAGAAATGTATTGTGAAGCATATATAGACAGCTTGTGTAAGAAACAAACAAACAAAAAAAACAAAACAGAAAAGAGACTCAACAACATTAAACTAGTCCCATAGTGCATCTGTAACATAAGATAAACATGAAAAGCAATTTTCACATTCACTAATAACAAGTAGCTTTATAATTACTGGATTATTGCAATTCTTATGCTTTAACTTAAATCTTGCTAAATGTTTTGCAGCCACATTATGAACACATTTCAAACACAAATCTATTCTTAGACAAGATGCAGCAGCAGTTTAAATGTCTGTTTTCATGACTACTATGATGCCAGTCTGGTGCAGTCAAGAGAAATAGCTAAAAATATCCAACAATATGTAGTTTAGGTTTATTGTTTACTATGGTTTATGGTTTCCACTTCAAAGTTTTGGAAAGTATCACTCTCTTTTGTCTAACTTAAGTCTTTTCTTTTTATGGCTTCTTGCAAGTTAAATGCATAATTGTCTGCTCTTTTGTTTAAAATATAAAGATAATGATGGAATCAAATGTATGACTTGCTTTCTATGTTGCTTTTTTTTCTTTTTTGAAACTCATTTGTGTACAGAAAACAGTCATTTATGGATAAGTACATACTTCATAGTGCATAACACACACTGCTACTGCAAACAATAAGTTTAAATCTCTCAAAGGGGTGGCGAGCCTGATACTGGCATGGGGTTTAAAACTCATTTATGATTTTATGCTGCATTAAGTAATTCTCCCCTGGGTTTTGCAGCAATTGTGTAGTTAAGTGGATTCAGTGTCAAACCATACGAGTACTTTAAACTTAAGTCTTGACCACTTTTATTCTCAAAACGTAATTGATGTAGCAAGATTGCAGCTAACAGGAACACTTCCACTTTAGCGATTTGATCACCAATGCACCTCCTCTTCCCAACAGAAAATATCATCACGCTGTTGGCCAGATCCTTATTAAGGTCTCCATTTTCATCCAGGAACCTTGATGGATTGAAAACGTGTGGGTCCTGCCACTTCTGAGGATCGTGGTTGACGGACCACTGGTTGATGAACACCACTGTGTCCTTGGGGATGTGTAGACCCTCGATGGTCACGTCTGAGGTGGTGGAGTGGGGGATGGTCATGGGCACGAAGCTGGTGTAGCGCAGGGTCTCGTAGATGAATGCGTCCAGGTAAGCCAGGTTGGCCTTGTCCTGCATTGAAGGCGGTCTGTTACGGCCCACCACTTTATCAATCTGCTGCTGGAGCTTGGTCTGCATGTCTGGATGTTTGACCAAAAGAAGCAACATCCAGTGTAGCGCAGTAGAGACTGTATCTATGCCTGCACCAATGATATCAGCCACAGTGCTTTCAGCATGTGCCTCTGTCAAACCTGTGTCCTCATCTGCATGACCTACCGCACCAATAAAGGCATCGCTCATGTCCCTTATAACCTCTGGGTCGTACGTCCTTCTGTGCTCTTTAACTTTGTCTATCACAAAGCTGAAAAACTCTTTATTCAGGTCTTTGAAGGTTTGGAAAACGCTTCGCACCGGATTGGGGAAATACTGAAGCCAAGGCATGACATCCACCAAGCTCCCAGCGCCCACTGTCTCGCTAAACTTATCCACCCTCCCCAGGAAGGTCCTGAACTCCAGGTCGTCATGTGCGTATCGTTTCCCAAAGCAGAGAGCGCAAATGATGTTAGCTGCAGCGACTCTCAGCTCGTGTGCAGGATTGAAACACTGCCCCTCAGAGCTTAGTCTCTCAAATGTTTGAATCAAATCTAAAGCCTCTCCTGCTATGTGGCTCTCAAACGATTGCTTAGTTTGGCTGTTTGCTGAGGTGAACGCTCGAATGGTGATCTGAGCCAGCTTTCGATGCATCTTCCACTGTCTGCTGTAATTGCTAAATGTCATGCTGAGACCTCCAGAGACCGACTGAAAAGACTGAGGACATCTATGTCGCTGCTACCCAGTCGGATCTGGTACACGTTGCCGTACTTCTTCGCCAGCTTAGAGAAAGTGAGGTGTGGCATTTGGCCCAGCTGCATAGCATTGCCCACCAGTGGCCCTGCCCACTCCATTCTTTTACCTCTGACAGATCCATGAATGCTCCTAGATAAGATCCTATGAACAAAACTAAAAGTGAAGAAAGACTTTTTTTGGTTGTGAAGGGTCTTACAGCCAAAAAGCCTACCATGGTCAAGCTTTCTCAAATGACACTACTGTATTATTTTTACGTGTTGAAGCTCTACATAACAAATTAGTTCATTTCTGGTAGAATGAAGATATTACTTCATGTGAAAAATGAAAGAACATTTCCAGCACCTCCACACTTATCTGTTCTCTTTCTCCTGGTGTGTGAGGCAGACAGATCACAGCTTTTAGAAACAGGCAGTTCTGTACAGAGAGCAATGTAGATTTCAGCCTTGGCACTGACCTGTTATAGACCTTACCACTGTGGGAGGGATTTGCCATGCAGATTACTGCTGCCTCTCTCCTCCCATTGTACAAAGTGTGGATTCTAGGATGCCATAAACGTCTGGATCACTTCTTATATCAAATCTGAACCATAGCAGTGTCAGCCAGAGGCCTTTTTTTTGAGTTAATATGGTGTAGAATAAACAAAAATAGCTTTGCTTGGTGCCATTTATAAATAACTTTTGGACACTTTCAGATTTGCTTATTTATGAAATGCCCAGAAAAGCCTGAACTTCAATATACAGCAGATTATTTTAATGTCCTTCTTTGCGTCAGATACAGTATGTAAGACAATACTAGCTGAAGAAGAGGCATGATTCACTTTAGGATAGTTAATATTTTTGTTTTTACATGGATGCTGTTAATTTTGTTAAATAGCAGTTGTTTATTAGTCTGATTAGAGATGCTAAAATACTAGGCATTTTTTCATTGTTTTTTTATGATTTTTCCACATATTGTCAGATATAATTACATATTTGAGGCAACTGCTATGTGTGCTCTTTTTTTCCACTGTGTAATACCCACTTAGTACTAGAAAAATGTCATAAATTGAATGAAGGAGGCAGCCTATGAACACTTTGAAGTTTTTAATGATCGGCACAATGAAAAGATACAATCTTAACTTAAATGTGCCCCATAAATATATAAACAGCACATATTTGCCATGAGATTTTGTGTGCATAATGGCTATGTTATGTAAGTGTAATGATATTGAGGATTGTGGCTTACCCCAAAGAGCTAAGCAGTGAAGAAGAAACAGAAACTTCACCAATAAAAGTAGTAGTAAGGCTGCGCAAAGAAACAATGGACTGAATGAGGATAGATGGCTGAATATGTGTTACGGCTGGTGTAAGTGTTTATATATGGAGATGCACAGAAGGTATGAAATAACAGCACTTACTGAATAGAGCATATGTATTCACATGATAAGCATGATGTTATGAGAAATAAAATGTGATGCTTTCTGACAGAGAGCACAGTCAAACCTTCAAAGGCTACAGACCCGCTTACGCATGTTTAACTCTGGAACCTGGACACTGTAGTGAAACACTATAAGGAACTAGGAATATGACATGTGGGTTGAACAGAGGAAGGCAGTTGCATATTTTTAATGTTTTAAAATTTCACCTTTATTTCAATTACTTTTGAATTAGCTTATTTTTAAAAAGTAAAAACAAAACAAACAATGCATCATTTCTATGACTGCTTGCCTGTACATTAAAAAAAAATGGTTTTGTTCCTTGGCTTCAACACAGCTTTAGAAATTCCTGAACACATCTTGTATGGCTTGCAGAGCACTTGAAAACATTCAGTGCAAACATTTTAGCATGAAATACATGAAAAGCATGCTTTAAAAATATCCCCTAGGAACCTGTTTGACTTAGGTTGCAATGACAGGTGAAATACAAAAGGACTGAAAGTGAGAAAATGCTTTTAGTAAAGTTCAGTAATACTACATTTTCTAGATTCCCAGACCCAGATTAAGCTTAAACCTTGCAATTTTATCACAAAGTCTAGGCTTAACCCATGTCTGGGAAACCTTGAGCCACTAAACAAATTCACCTCACGTTCATTTTCCCCCAGTGATACAATGTCCTACTCACTGTATACCGACTACTGTCTAACTACTACTATTAGATTTTCAATAACTACAGACAATAAGTGATTACTGAAGCTACATTTTCATTTCCTTAGGGTACAGTAGAAGGTGTTAGCTATAAAATAGATGCTAATACTTAAAAATACCTGAAATATATCAGAGTACTCATTAACTCATGTGGATAAATGCATTAATATACAGTATTCCCTTCATAATGAAGAGGTGCTCCAAGCTCTAAAAGCAGCTCTTCTTCAATATGATCCAACACAATTCACAAACAGACAATATTTTGGTGAATAATCAATAATGCTTATTTAAAAAAAAACAAACAAACAAAAAAAAAGTGGAAACCCTGCTCATATTGTTTCGACAGAGGATGAATACACAGTGTGAAATGTTAAGCTGTTGTTCAACTATGTTCTCGGTTTCTCTTAAACTACCAGACAGAACACTTGATTTATTATAAATGCAACCAAAGCTTTTTCTCATTAACAAAAAATGTGTGAATAGTCATTAAATATTAAATATGTAATTTATAAACAACAGAATTCAGTGCATTATTAATACTCACTGTTACATGTAATACATTTGCAATCATTTTAGTCTTTGCTGGCCTTGAGTAATAACATCAGATGGGTGGCAGGTTAACTTTATTTCATGCTGGTGACACAAGGCCAAGGAGCTTCCCTCTGAGCTTGGCTGTAACCGTGTAGTTGACTGGCTTCAGCGCTAACCCGTATGAGCAGTCCATGGTGAGGGGTTCAGAGGGGTTGCTCTCAAAGGTGCATTGGTGCAGCAGAATAGCCAAGAACAAGAAGACCTCAGTCTTGGCAATCTGGTCACCAATGCATCTCCTCCTACCTGTGGAGAAGATCATGACGCTGTTGGTCAGGTCCTTGTCAAGGACTCCTTTCTCATCCAGGAACCTTGACGGATTGAAGACGTGCGGGTCCTGCCACTTCTGAGGGTCGTGGTTGACAGACCACTGGTTGATGAACACCACCGTGTCCTTGGGGATGTGAAGACCCTCGATGGTCACGTCTGAGGTGGTGGAGTGAGGGATGGTTACGGGCACGAAGCTGGTGTAGCGCATGGTCTCATAGATGAAGGCTTCCAGGTAAGCCAGGTCCCCCTTGTCGTCCATTGAGGGCAGTCTATCACGACCCACCACTTTATCAATCTGCTGCTGGAGCTCGGCCTGCATGTCTGGATATTTCACCAACAGCAGCAGTATCCACTGCATGACTGTGGATACAGTGTCCTGCCCTGCTCCAATAAGATCCGTCACCGTTCCCTCCACAAAGTCCTCAGTCAGCATGCTGTTCTTTCCGTGCTCAATCACGCCGATGATGGCGTCGCTCATGTCTCGGGTTACATCAGGGTTATACGTGTTTCTGTGCTGCACTACCTTGTCTTTCACAAAAGCAAAGAACTCATTATTGAGGTCCTTGAAGTTCTGGTACACGCTGCGCACCGGGTTGGGAAAGGACTGAAGCCATGGCATCACGTCCACCAAGCTCCCAGCGCCCACCGTCTCTCCAAACTTATTCACCCTGTGCAGAAGGGTCCTGAACTCCGGGTCATCATGCCCGTACCGCCTCCCAAAGCAAAGAGCGCAAATGATGTTAGCAGCGGCGACTGTGAATTCATACGAGGGATTGAAATAACGCCTGTCAGCACTCAGTCTGAGAAAGCTCTGCACCATATCCATGGCTTCGGCGGCCACGTGCTGTTCGAATAACTTCTTGGTCTGGCTGTTTGCTGATGAGAAAGCCCGCAGGGTAGACTGAGCCACTCTCCTGTGCACCTTCCACTGCTCACTGTAATTGCTGAAGGTCATACTTCTCCCTCCTGAGACTAACTGAAAGGAGATGAAGTTGGGTCTCCCTGCAAACTCTTTGCTGTGCTGTATCAGAGCTTGGCGTATGGCCGCGTCTCCATTCAGCACCACTATGTCATTTTGGCCGAGCCGGATCTGGTAGACGTTGCCGTACTTCTTGGCCAGCTTGGAGAAGGTGATGTGGGGCATCTGGCCCAGCTGCATGGCGTTGCCCACCAGCGGCCAGGCGAAGGGCCCGGGCAGCCTCTTCTTGTGGGTGAGATTGCGGATCCACAGGCAGGCTTCCAGGCAGAAGAGGAAGATGAAGGAGACCATGAGAGCAGGTTGAACCTGTCCACTCCATTCTTTTATGATGCTGCTTGCCTTCAAGTCAAACTCTGGCTCCGGCAATGCCATCTCTGCCTCTGACAGCCTCTTCTTCTCCTCAAAATGAATCAAGACGAGTATCTTCTCAGTGGAGAAAGTTGTGCCAGTTCAGAGAACTTGAGTTTCAGCATCCAACAGATGACTCAGAGCATTAAGGTATCTCCGGCCACTGCCGACCTCAGCTGGAATAAGCCTTCTGCTCAGCTTTTGTAGCCACTAAGCTGAAAGGGGGCTCTACCAACGTCTTTTATATATGTTTGCAGCACAGGGGCTGGGCTCGATCCTACTCTTTTTACTCCTCCCATAGCGGTAGCCCTGGAGAGCCGCTTACATTATCTTCGTGCCCAGAGCCATCAGCGCGCTCTGCGCCAGAGTGGAAGGAGCGCACAGACGGAAAGAGGAGGCGAGATTCCGAGCAGCTCGAGAGCCTCCCCGAGGACAGAAAGCAGCTTCACCTTTTCAGCGGACTAAGATGTCCCATCATAAGACGTTTTCAGGCGCGTGCTCTCCTGCCTTGGGTACAGTTTCGTGCGTTCGCGTAAAAGCAGCGTGGAGAGATGTGGAGAGAAGTTCTCCGCGCAAAAGGCGCGCGGGTTTGTTTCGGCCGTTTTCGTGATGTCGGTCTCTTGCTTCACCGCTAGACACTCTGAGGAATGTATAATTATTATCTAGTGTGTTTAAATGTCCTCTGTCCATGTAAACTGTCCTCGCTCGCTGCGAAGTTTAACTTGGAGACATGGCTCCGGCAGCGTCGCGTGCGTGCCTGTCTCGCTTTTGGTCACCCAGCATTACGAAAATGTTATTTTAGGTGTGATGCAATCTGCCAAAAGCGTGTCATTCCAAAGGAAAACACCGAGAGAGGCTTTCATAACAGACCTTTCGCTTCTTTGGCAGCGCGGGCGGGAGATTATGTGATGAACTTTAAATAACACTAAATAGCTCCGCTAGTGCTCTGTGGAAACTCATTTTTCGAGGTTGCCTTTACAGATTCCCCCGTTTGCGCCCGCTGCAGACTTTGGCATGAGCTCCGTATTTCCGCGCTGAGCGCTGATTTACTGTGTTCAACGCATAAAAAAAAGGAATCGGCGTCCAAAATATGATCGATCTCAGCCAAACGCTCAGCCATCTGAAGGTATGAGTGACTAAGAAAGTACAAGGCTGTAAAGTTTCGTTATTGATGTCACTTGGCCAGAATGAGTGATGTGAAACATTCTCTGTCCTCAAATAATCCCTCCTAGTGTTTATCAAGCACATATTGAATTCCCATTAACATCTATCAATGTGAGAAATGACTTCAAGGGAAATTCTTACCTTTTTCAAAATTTCTGCATAATTCATACATCATTGAGATGAAGAAAGATCGGTCATGCAGAGCTGTTCAATGTAGGGAAACTTTTACTGGACTTTTACTCGACTCTTAGTGGATGTCTATTCAGTGCTGGTAACAAGGATCAGGGGTCACAGTGTCTATACTGCACATATAGCCCTGTTTTTACTAACAAAAACAACCAGTGAACCTACACGTGTGTTCGGAGTTTTTATACTGTCACTTTTAAACAACAGCAAACAAAAAAACAAAAACAAGTATGTCCAAAAAGGTAGCATCCAACATTGGAGAAGGCAAAAACTTTCTTTACCTTGAATGTATGTTAGTGCACAATGTAAAGCAATTTTATTCCAAATCATTTTGCACCATTTCTGCAGCTGCTGTGCTCAAATGATGAAGAAAAATAAAAATAGATTTTTTTTTGACAGAAACAATGTATAATGTTGATAATCATAAAAAAGAAAGAACGAAAAAAAGTGTTCTTGGGGATTATTTTGCCTTACAACGCACTGCAGGTACCTCTGTGGATTTTAAAAAAATACATTTTAGGCTAAAATCTTATCTTAAAAGTGTATTTGGAAACATTTCATGTAGTAGCTTTCTGCAAGGTAGATTTTAGAGGCATAAAACGCTTCAGACATCTGGTTCCTTTCACCAGCACGGTCAACAAACGGTAGGCAAAATAGTGACAAATTTATTTATTAGATTTATTGCCATTTTATCCTGATCAACATTACATATAAAACTTCAGAAGACATGTAGGTTCACTGGTCATTTTGGATAGTGAATAGTGCAGTTGTATTTGCGTTGCACACATCATGGCTCATGATTACAATCACCATCACTGTAGAGAAAACATATAAAAGGTGGTAATATTATAAACTATGTAAAGAGAATCTGTAATTTACTCCAGATAGAGCATTTCGCATCAAACCACTCTGAATGACTGTTTACATCACAATTATTGAATTATGCAGAAAGTTAAAAAATGGATGGAGTTCTCCTGTATGCACAAACACACAATATAGTAACATCATCATCATCATCAACATCATCAACCTTCATACCCTCCCTGCAACACAGAAAAAAATCAGCATCTCAACTTGACGCACATTTGATGTGAATGTTCTGTAAAGCATCTATCTTACTTCTAACTGAGACTTTCTTCACAGACAGCTGTTTAACCCCTTATAATCACAGTCTTATTACATACTAAGTCTTATTATTCAGTAACTACAGGAACCTCAATGCAAACTGGTTGAGCTATTCTTAGGTTATAGAAGTGTGTAATAAAATTGTGGCCTGCTGGTGGGTCCTGGCCATTTAATGGGTTACAGTATCTGCATATTCAGACACTTCTATGTTGTTTCCCCATATAATCTACAGCCTGATCTCACTGCAGGTGAAATTCATTAAAATTTCATATCAGAAAGACTCCTGCCAAAGCATTACTACATTAAGATTCTGCAAAAGACACAAAGGTAATGAGGTGCTGCCATGAACCATCACGCCTACTTAGATCACAAGGTGCTGGATTACTATTAGTACCTAGAATTAATAAAGTAACATCAGGGGGGAGAGCCTTCTCATACAAAGCCCCCCAGCTTTGGAATAATCTTCCTATTAATGTTCGGGACTCAGACACAGCCTCAGTGTTTAAGTCTAGGCAAAAAACTTACTTGTATAGTCCAGCATTTGGTAATTAGTTTTCCCTGTCAGTTCTATACCTGCCAGAGTCTCCGCTGCTCTGCTAACACTGTAATTTGTGATCAGTCACCCATTACAGAACTGACTTTCTGTGTGTTTTTCCTTTCTTTTCTTTGCCGAGTTGAAGCTGCCCATCCTGTGCGTCTTCTGATGCTGCTGCCTCTTCTGCCTTGATCGGGTGCCGCAGCTCGCCAGCCCTCTGGACCGGCTTGACCACCATTGAGCTTTTGCTGTACAACACCGTGCAAACCTCACCCTCACACCCTGACGCCACTGATGCTGCTGCTGCTGCTGCATGAACTAAACTAATCAAATTAATCATTTAAACTAATCAATCATTTAAACTAATCAAATTAATCAATCACCCATTACAGAACTGACTCTCTGTGTGTTTTTCCTTTCTTTCTTTTCTTTGCCGAGTTGAGCAGCTGCCCATCCTGTGCGTTCTGATGCTGCTGCCTCTTCTGCCTTGATCGGGTGCCACTGCTCGCCAGCCCTCTGGACTGGCTTGACCACCATCAAGCTTCATGCTGTACTACGCCGTGCAAACCTCACCCTCACAACCTGACCCCACTGATGCTGCCGCTGCTGCTGCCGCTGCTGCTGCATGAACTAATCAAATTAATCATTTGCTCCACCTGTTTTCCCCATTTTTTGTACTATAATACTCTATACTAACAATGTTTACTATCCGGTGTCGACCAGAGGAGGATGGGTTCCCCTTCTGAGTCTGGTTCCTCTCAAGGTTTCTTCCTGTTTCTCTCTAGGGAGTTTTTCCTTGCACTGTCGCCTCTGGCGTTGCTCATGGGGGCTGGGTCCCGGATTTCTTTCTGTAACGCTGATTTCCTTGTAAAGCTGCTTTGTGACAACACCTGTTGTAAAAAGCGCTATATAAATAAACTTTGCTTGCTCGCTTGCTGCCTATGACCCTGTTTTGTCAGTGATGTAACAGGCTGCATATTTACATAATGTGTTTGTGCACCTCAAGTGCCCTGCATAGCAACAAGTGTCTCTGCTCTTTCATATTTTGCTAAAACTAGAGTTGATAAGGATGAGGCAATCAGGCTTGAGATAATAAAGAAGCACAGTTGCAAAGTTTTACCAAGAACGCATCATTATATCGCTGCTGTCGGAGCAAAACCTTTTATCTCCATTTTTGTTGTTTTTCAGTTTTTGACATGATTTGGCAAAATACCTGTTGCCATTTACACTGTATGCAAATTTCATGATGAATGGACCAAAAGAAAGAAAATTCTGGTTCCACTGACTTACATTAAAAGTAAAGTAGGTTTTTACCTTCTCCTGAAAAGCTACAATTTTGGAGATACAAGGCTTTGTTCCGACAACAGTGATATATACATTTTAGATGGTAGGCTTTCCAGCCTAAGACTAGCATTACATTTGTTATTTGATTTATATAATATTCTGTAGTGCACCACTGCATCCCTCAGCCTCGCCAGTTTGACGGAATGGACCCTTTTCTGATATCACAAAGAGCCGTGCTTACTTCTGGTTAAGCGTTAACTCCCTTTCGCTTCATACAGATGGTATTTGATTGATGTCACACTTGTCGCCTCCACCGTATTGTTGAAATACCACTGGTTGACACAACAATGACAGTGGCGCTCGTAGAGCCACCGTTTGTACACCATCAGTTAATAAAGCAACCTGACAGATATAATAGCCATGGTGCGTGGTGCATGGTTGTAGTAACAACAGCAACAAAAAACGGTGTAAACTTTTTTAACGTTCCTGCTGTCCTGTGTCAAGAGGGGAAAGAGGCTGAGGAGCTGAGCCAGTGGAGAAATCTTTGGATAGCGAGAATAAACAGGAAAAACTTTCAGACGTCTCCCTTAGGTGAGGTGAAGGTTCTGTGAACGATAGGTGAAGAATGAATTCTGTAGTTTTGCCCTCGATCATTTTAGTGTTAAGAATTGTTCACGCCTGATAATTATCACTGATTGATGATTGAGTTATGCAATCTAATGTCTAGATCTCCTAAGCTTCGGCCAGACAATGCAAGCAGCTAATGGCAGAATGTTTGCAGGGCTCACATAACTTCAGCTAACGTCATGTTAATGCTGATTAACCTCATCATACATACGTGGCTGTTACTCACTTGTGTGATCATGATGATGTTTGATGGTGCAAAAGACAGAAGCTACATTACTATGCTATACCACACTAATGAATGTACTGCTAATGGTAGTGTACTTTTTTTTGACTAAATATTCAGTATTGTA
>JAILXH010178438.1:7425-21189 GCA_023558415.1 Piaractus mesopotamicus
TACACGAGTGCTAAACTAAAAGCTCACCTAGGTAGTTCCATTTTGGTGCAATAAATAGCCACCATATACAGTATGTAACATCTAGCTGCAGTATTATATGATAAAGTAGAGGCCCATAGTGATGCATCTCACCTGCATCTCGTCTCCGCGAATCGACTGGTCTCCTAACAAGGGCTCTGCAGGGGGAGCGTTGATGGTGACTGATTTCTCTGAGCGGCTGCTGTCCTTGCTGCGGGACTTGTGTCGGTCCCGACTGCGCTCTCTGAAATTCACAGAAACAATCACAATCTTTTAATAATAACAAGATGTACAATTTCATTACAATATTAATTCCAACAAATACAAAAAAAGAAAATAAATGTTTCTTGGCTAAACTGAACATACTGTGAAAAAAATAAAACAAATTGTGGACTGTGCAAAAGACATTTTTTATTTTGTATTTTCTCCAATATTTTAACTCAGCAAATACACAGAAATTGTGCACTAACATTTGCAGACAAGTGCCATATTTATTGCAAGCTCCCACATCACAGATCACTGAGGCCCTCTAAAATACAAATGGGTGGCAAGTTTTTATTTGGCTTTTGAGACATGGAACAGAAATTTGACATCATAATTGCCAGCATAGTTTTTAAATATCGGCATTATTTTTGAGTATACCTTATTACTGTTATACCTCCCTATCCTGTTAGCAAGGAATCAATTGAAGGCAAAAAGCTGCTTCGTCGTATGATACATTGCATCAGCAATGTTAGCATTGATGTTAATAAGAGTGCTGCTTTGTGTTGCTTTCTGCCTCCTAGGTCTGTGATGATGTTGCACAGAAAGACCAACATCAGCTTACCCCAATAAATGCATTAATTTGCCACAATAAATGCACCTTTAAATCAACAAATAAATTAAACTTTTGCTTGGAAATGTTTACTGGGCAGCTAATGAGCAGCACAGCAACTGCTGAATGCATCTCAACGGCTGATCTAATGCCGTGTCCTAAACCACACACTTCTGTACTTTACCTGCTACACAAATGAGTGCACTTCTAATGGTATATGTACTATTTTACACACTATTTAGTTTGCTAGTATGTGGTTTGGGACGGGGAGCTAGTAATACACCAGGAAATCTCAACCACTTAGATTTCAGGTTTGATTATTTATCACTACAGCAATAAATCAAAAAAATTAAGGCAATACACTCAAATATAATCAGTTAATACTTTTGGTGTTACCATTACCTTTTACATGCAGCCTGATAATCCGTTAATAATCCGACTAATAGCTCTAAGTGGTACCCCAAGCATGTGTATAATTTTGGATCTGGTTAATATGTAAACTGAGATTTTCAACAGACTGTTGAGTAGCGTGTGCATATAACTGGACTGAACACAATGAGATTGGCGAAAAATCTTTGCATGTAAACACAGGCAGTGTGGATGAAGCTGCTAGGGGGTGGAAACTGCACTGTACATGAATGCTTGCCATTGTAAAAGGGGACTGTGTGCGCGGATAGTGAAAAGAGCTGAGGCAGCGGTTACAGTTGTCTGCTTCTTAATGGACTTGTTTTTTTTATTACTGTCCCACAGAGAAATTCTTTTTGTTTTCCTTTCACACATAAATACAATATAATTTAGCTAAGATGGAGTAGAACGCAAACTACGCTGTGAGCAAAAGCCGTTCTAATCCTTGAGGGGTTGACGTTTCGTCTACTTGGTTACTTATTTATTTACACACTGCATCACACAAACACACGACACAAGCACACACAGTGAGCAGCTGTTCAAACCAGATAAACAAGAAAAGCAAGACCACTCAGCTTCTTGCCCCTCCGCAATCACCCTTTTGTGACCCCTTAGTAGAAAGGCCAATATTTAATCCCATCTTCTTGGTGACCTCACGACAGCAAATTGTCCACTGGAGTAGTCTAAGCTCTGCCTTCTCTTTTAATCCAGCCCATTCTCCCACTGGCTTACTGTTAGGTCCCTCCTCCTTTCTTCTTTGCTGCTCAAACCTTCTCTTAAACCGCGTCTACTCTCAGCCACATATGAACTACATAAACAGGGTTGGGTTCATACCTGACCTCAGCTCTTTGGCTCCAGCAGGGTTTAATCCACCCCCACCTAGGCCTGCCCTGTAACCTCCCACCATATGTTCACTCAGACATGCTCAGCCGCTATCACTGGCTAATCCCTAAGCCTGTGAGGTAGTCTGTGTAACTGCTGCCTCATCCACACGTATCTGGATACTTCTAAATGTATTTATAATATTTATAATAGATTTTTTATACTTCATTTAAGACATCTTTTAAATGCAATGTTTAGAAAGGAAACGCTGCAGGAAAACAAGAAGCTCAAGTTCATTTTACTCTCTATTTGCAGACTTTTAATGTAAGGAAACACTATATTGCCCAAAGTATTTGCTCGTCTGCCTTCACATGCATATGAAGTTGAGTGACATCCCATTCTTAATCCATAGGGTTTAATATGATGTTGGCCCACCCTTTGCAGCTATAACAGCTTCAACTCTTCTGAGAAAGTGTGTTTATGGGAATTTTTGGCCATTGGATGTTGGACGAGAAGGCCTGGCTCACAGTCTCCGCTCTAATTCATCCCAAAGGTGTTCTATCGGGTTGAGGTCAGCTCTGTGCAGGTCAGTCAAGTTCTTCCACACCAAACTCGCTCATCCATGTCTTTATGGACCTTGCTTTGTGCACTGGTGCTCAGTCATGTTGTAACAGGAAGGGGCCAAACTCCCCAAACTGTGCCCACAAAGTTGGGAGCGTGAAATTGTCCAAAATCTCTTTGTCTGCTGAAGCATTAAGACTTCCTTTCACTGGAACTAAGGGGCCGAGCCCAACTCCTGAAAAACAACCCCTCCACCAAACTTTACACTTGGCACAATGCAGTCAGACAAGTACCGTTCTTCTGGCAACCGGCAAACCCTGACTGGTCCATCAGATTGCCAGATGGAGAAGCGTGATTCCTCACTCCAGAGAACACGTCTCCACAGCTGGAATTCACTGAGCTTCTGAGAGCAACCTATTCTTTCACTAATGTTTGTAGAAGCAGTCTGCATGCCTAGGTGCTTGGTTTTATACACCTGTGGCCATGGAAGTTATTGGAACACCTGAATTCAATGATTTGGATGGGCGAGTGAATACTTTTGGCAAAATAGTGTACTTTAAATCATTGTGAATTTATCACATTTGGTAACAGTTCACTCTTCATAAACCCACTGTTTTCCAGCTAAAAGGTATGAGGTAAAGTACAATGTCACTACGCTAATAATGTCAGCAGAAGTGAAAACTGTTGATTACCATTTCTGCTTGTCTTAAAGATGAACCACTTGTCATTTACTACGGATCTGTGGTCTGGATTTGTTATAGTACAGTAATAGTAAATTCCTGAGCTGCATTTTGTCCACCTAATACGTCCAGCATGCCTGTATAATAATAATAATAATAATAATGATAATACTACTACTACTACTACTACTAATAATAATAATAATAATAATAATTAATAATTTTTGAACATCTTACAAATTTAAATAACAAAATATCAAAATTTGACTGATATGCCCATCCCTACTATCATCTTTTCTAATACTTGAAACTCATTCTAAGCATGGGATGAAAAGGTTTCTAGGGCAAGATAAGAGGCCAACACCTTATTTGAACGACCTTTGATAAGGATTCTGCAGCTGTCGTGTAGAATTAACTAGAGAGTAGTGACTGTACACTAACAAAGTGACAGCAGAACCCAGCTGTCTTGTGCCATGTTCAGAGAAAGCTTTTACTGGCACAAGACTCTCTTTCATCTTGCCTCAAATCCAAAAAAGAAAATCATGTGAAATCTATTAAAACGAAAAATGCTAATTTAACTTCTCTGGTTTTAAGCATGAGCAATTCTGCATAATGCAATGCGACAGCTAGATGACAGTGGACCGTCCCTTCTTTTAGACCAGATGGCTTTTTGGGGAGCCATAACGCAGCCCTATATTTTGATGTGTTGACTTGTAGTTTGCCATCATGAGGGTTTAAGTCAGATGTTGGCCCACGTAACTTGTAATCTAGTGACATACGACCACATAAAATGTAAACCTCCTGTAAATGGAGGGTGTAAACGGAGCTTGGTTCAAGTGAACGTTCAACAAAGCGTTCCGCACGTCAGTAAATACGGAAATCCCCACAGCAAGGAAACAAATTCTGGCGCTTAATATAAATCCTAAAAAAAAGAAAGAAAGAAAATCACAAATGGCAGCTTGAGGATATCCTGGAGTTCTGACAAACACAAAGCTTTTTCAAAGAGGTCATGTGACCCTCAGCCATGTGAAGGGAACTCTTGTAAATGTTGTGGTTTCCATCACCTGCTTCCTTACACTGCAGACACATTATTTGGACAATTACTGGATTCAGTTAAGGTACACAAATGTGTATGGACTTGGAGAAGTGGCTGTTTGGTCTAGGTTTGCAAAAAAAAAAGAAAAAACAAGGTAGAACTAGTTTGAACCTGATATACAGTGCCCTTCACAAATATTGGCACCCCTGGTTATCATAAGCAAAATGAGCTGTATTTACTTAGCATTTTGATCGTTCATTCAAAATATTAGCAAAAATCTACCCTTTATTTAAGGTATAATGAATGAAAGAAAAAAAAAAGAAAATCTTGTTATGAAATATATTTTTCTTAAATATGTATGCCACAATTGCTGGCATCCCTAAAAAATGTTAACCGGAGCGATTAGGAACGCTTAAATGGTCAGCTATGATTTCCTGAATCACTGGGAAATATTTGAGATGAAACACAGGCTAAATTCCCTCAGTCATCCATCACTATGAGAAAGCGCAGAGAAAACAGCTCATCTCAGAGCTGTTATCTTTGCAAAGGGAGGCTGCACAAAGTATTAAATGAAGAAACAAGAGGGAAAGTCATATTGTTATTCTATTGTTATAATGTACATTGTTAGTCTGTACATTTTGGTGTTTGGTATTCAGGCGCTAACTTGCCTGATCCAATTAATCATCTTAGCAAGCCATTACCGACTGGGTGTCTTAAGCCCTATTGGAGCTGGATTAGTTTTACTTGGGGAGGTGCTGTAATTTGAGTGATTACTGATGAGATCCCCGATTTTAATCTAGTATGAATCTGCCATGTATGCAGTTATTACAAGTCTGCTAAGCAATAATTCCGGAGAAAATTACCTTGTACAATTCATCAAACTCTAAGCTCCTTCAATTATTGCAGTCGTCTTCAAATCTACCTCACGGTAATGTAATGTCAAATCCTCTGTTTCTGGCGACTGGGAGACGAAGTTAACCTCTATAATAAAGCTCTTGGCACAGTTCCTTTATCCTCAAGTTCAAAACATTTTGGTAATGGGCTAATTAGAGGGAGAATGAAATGAAATAATGGTACCTCTTGCAGGGCAGAGTGATTTCTGCCCTGTTAGGCCGTGTTTGTTAAGTTGAGCAAACCCACTTTGCAAGCCTAATGGTATTCCAGCTGGTATTAACTGGAAGTTTGTTGTTGTTGGGATCCATTAAGTCCTGTATTAAACGGTGAAGTAATTGTCTGGGCTATGACGTTTTGATCCGGGCTATCCGGGGTCATTTGGGAGAAATTACAGACAGTTTATCCCATATGAATAGGTCAGTCAACTCCCTTCCAAATGACATTACAGGACCTCCTCTGGTAAAACTAGTTCAGCTCGAACAGGACAGGGAAAACACTAAAATATGTAGTACTTGGGTACTTCAGGACCACCACTGTACGCTACGCATTTTGGCCAAAGAGCCCACTGACTTAAAATTCAATATAAGCAGTTTAAACTAGTTTCTCAGTGAAAACACTTACACATTTTAAGTCAGAATGACAGAACTTCTAAATGTCTTCTGAATGTCTGATTTACCCTCCATATGCCACATCCACACATGAGAAAAAGGAAGAAAAAAAAACAAAACAAAAAAAAAACAAAAAAACAGTCTCTCGCCTCCTGTGTTTGCAAACAATTAACACAAATCATCCGAAGCATGAAATATTTGAGCTCTCGCATCAAGAGTTCCATCTAGAAAATCTCAGAGGGGAACACCAGCTCCCGTCTCTCATGTTTGGAATATTCAGTGCCTGGGCTATTACTCTGTGATTCTAGAGTACATGCCCATGACTTTAAATTAGGCTAGCAAAGTAAAGCAGCGACGCCAAGGTTTAAAAAACCGAAGCCGAGCTATAAATAAAGTATGTGTGCTGGAGAAATTTCACTGTACTTTTTTATTTATTTATTTTTTTTAAACAGTGTAATGACCATTACCATCATCATTCATTTGCAGACTCCTAGCTGGGGGAATGACTGTGACTCACTTTCTAGCTGCAAAATCACAGATTACACAGTGCATCAGAGCGGAAACTGAATTATACACAATAAGAATGAGATTAGATAGATATTGGTGTAATTAGTGAAACAGAACCAGAGGCTACAGCACAGGGAGCCCAGAATGAGAGATTATCTTGGGCCAATACAAGGCTTTATGTTCACTACTTGAGTGGCAGTTATTAATAGTATAACAATTTTAATACAGTAATGAAAAAATAAAAATTTTCAAAATTTATCAGTGTATCACAACTACATGTATCGCTGATGCACCCTTTAGTCTATTCTGAGGGTCTCTCATGCTCGCTGGCAAAACATCTGGGTGCATCAGAGACTCAATTTGAGGAACAAGGAACCAGACCGGCATCTAGTTCACCTATTGAACACATTCATGTGTCAATCTGTAGAGATGTTTCTTGGTATATGAACTCATTAACTACTCAAACAATAGAAGCTGTTTGTTTTGGGAAAATCAAGTATGAGAGAACATCCGATGCTTAAAACCCTTGTTAACTCCCACATCTTTAAGATCCAGTGTTATGGGGAAACTGCACTGAGCTGTGTATCTACTGACCCTTTTTATTTGCTTTTGTTTTCTTTTCTTTCTGGGACCTTCTTCCTTCCCATCGACCTGCTGGATCCATCATTAGCGTTCTGAGATATTACTGTTTACTAATTAAGCTTGGGTAGGGTATTTGCTCTGCACACACTCACCAAGTGACTGATGATGTGGTGAAAATATAATGTCATAACACTTTTCATGATTTACGATACATAACACGATATTTTGATTTGCTGTTTAGTGTTCTTTAGGTATGGATGATGTCCACAATATGCTCAGAAAAGCATACTGTTTATCAGAATATTAATAATAAAATACCATCATATTACCCAACTCTACACTTACTAATGATAGAGCTTATATCTGAAGTGGCTTTGTTAGAGGGCAACTGCCCTAAAAAGTTCAATTTCACAATTTATTTTAGCTCAGCCAAACCAGTCTATGTAGTTTATAGTTATAGCTCTGTGGGATCAAAACATACAAAATTAAAAATCAAATAAAAAAAACAACTAGTTTTTAGTTGTATTCAACTTCAATAAATAATTTGAATTAATTAACATTTTATTCACAGTATTTATTTGAGTTTAATAAAACTATTTAACTTGCTTGGTACCACAAAGTATTTTAAGTTACCATTTGTTACAGTGTTGATTTAGCGTTCGGGCTGTCTTATAATTTTGTGTTAACTGAATTTCAAATAGCAAGTTAACGGAACAAGAATCTGCGTTTTATGCCCTGTTTACTTATTATTTGAAGTTCAAATAACTCTGAATATTGAGGTAGCCTGTGCATTAATGTTTTTGAGTTAAAATCTAAAATCTATTTTTACAGTGTATCTCAGAATCTAAAATCAGAATGAACATAAAAAATGTATACACGGTCACAACTCTAGCGGTTATTAACGTTAGACAAATAATTATGGGCCTTGGGAAGGACTACATAAAGCAATACTTCTTCAGTTATGTGCGGTCTAATATAGCTAGGATAAGGGAGCTTAAAGCGAGCCATTAGCATGATGCTAACTGCCTGCTGCTGTTAAATGATTTCAAATATACTTGTTTATGTGGTTACTGGCACTCTATGATAAACTGCTGCCAACAAAAATGGACAAAAGTATTGAACATACTTAGACCACTTCGTGAAGCCTGAATTTGGTCATACCTTTGTCCATTTTAATAGATGACAGTGTATCATATTGTGTCAGAAACCATATTAGCAAGTCTGTTTGAGATCACTCAACAACTCGTGATAATTAATGCGCGCCGTTTGCATGATGCTAATTAGGGCACATAATTAGGGTAAATAAACGTCCATTATTTCTTAGCTGCGTTAGCCTTGTAGCTCTAGTGCAGAACTAAAGACGTGCACTTCAGACACCAAAGATGTCTTGGCTGATCGACTACGCTTGGGCTAAGTGGAACAGTGTGCATCTTTGATTTCTGGCTTTAATGTCTGAGATCAGTCACAGTTGTCTGTCTTATCAGCCTAAGACCAGATGTAGTCAGCTATGTCTCGTTACACACTCAACAAGACTCCTTGCTGAGAGCCAAGCCAGCAGTCCATTTAATAGCAAAAGTAGCAGACAAACTGGCACTTAAACAGGGCTACCTCATTTTGTATTCTGCAGGAGAGCGTGCTTCGTTTGATTAATGGCAGTTGACTTCCAGCACCGCTTCCAAATGCAGGTATCTGGGTGAAGAGGATGTGACTCCTGAGGGGGTCTGACTTCCTGCCAGTCTTTCACAGAGTTTGAGCCAACGTTCTGAGGGCTTCCAGTCCTCGAAGCTTCGCCAAACGCCAATCCATTACCCAGTGAGGGAGTGAATGAATGTGCATGTTTCTGTGTCTGGTCTTGCTTCAGCTGAGTTGTAGTTAGCCTTCATGCCAGCTAAAGCTTCTTCGCAAGACCGCTGTCCACTGAAAACGGCTATTAGCGGCTAATTTATGCTGAAATACGCTAAGAGCTCTTGAGCCATGCTCTGGTCTGCTGCTCAAAAATGAATGAGAAGCCCATTTCGACCTCACTATGTGTCTCACTGTCACAGAAAAAGGTTGTGTTACTGCAGAGTTAAGCGCTTCTTATTACTTCTTTTACTACCTGCACATATTGAAAGGTAGCAAATACCTGGAAAAGGCCTTAGAATTGAACTGTACTATAATTCTCACTGTGACTATAATCAATGGAATGTGTGTCTACTGATGTAAAATTGTTTAGCAGCTAAGGCTGTCATGATTAATCGATTAAACTTGATTACTCAGTTAAAAGGTATTTGATTTCTTTTTATCTTACCGATAAATGGCCAGCATTTAGCTCAGTTTGCATGATGAAAATGTACATTTTTGCATTCTGCCACTGGTCTTTCTTACACTAAGAAGGTCTTGTTTTTTTAAAGTGAAAATAAGTTAACACGTCCTTAACAGAAAACCAAGTTCTGCACATTTTAATACGCAATTATGGTTTATTTGCTGAATTTAATATCTCGGAAAAAGAGTTAGTTTTTCCCAATATGTTACACTTAGAAAATCAATGGAAACTGTGCACCAGTATTAGTAGGGAAATGCTTAGAAAATTAACAAAACATGTAATTTGACCAAGGGCGCTCAAACTTCTGTATACGACTGTACTGTATTTTTGTATATTTATTATAAGTTTATAGTTTTGTAAAAAGCATTTCTGAATCTTTGAAAGGCTATGCATGGTTGATTATAGTCCATTTTTATTGTCTGGCCGTTTAAAAATTAAATTAATGACTATATTAATCATCAAAACAATCAGTACATTACATAATTACTAGTATGATGATAGCAATGGCCTCAAATTTAACATTAAGGGCATGCTTACATTTGTAGCTTGGTTCCTGTAATCTAGACCAAAGCTGAAAATGATTGTTGCAGTTTAGTTCTGGCTCACTTAGCAAAAATCATACAGACAAAACTCAAAACTGACTGACCGATACTGTCAGAGTTTGTGACGGTAAATGTGCTGTGTGACACTTACTGGGACAATAACCACTGAACTTTCTGAATTATGCTGTTTGCTGGACTAACTGGGCTCATGGGTTTTAACCCATTGAGGTCAAAGGGCATTCTTCTCGATTTCTGCATATCTTCTTAAACTCGCCTTTAAAGGCACTCGCTTATAACACAATAAATCATACGTTTCATATCAAAATCCTCCGTTATCTTTACTGCTACTTTCCAGAGCAAGAATCCACAAGAGGCCAGCATCAGAAAGTTGTCTGTTGAACGTACCAAAGAAGGTCTGCAGAGAAGAAAAGACCTGCCAAGCATCAACACACCCCAATGAAGATAATACAAAGAAAGAAATCAACAGATTTATAATAAGAAAAGATTTAGGGGTTATAAATCATCACTTTTGTCATTAATTCCAGTTTTGTATGGCTAAGCGCCCCCCTTCCCCATCCCAATAAATCCAGAAATCCACTAACCTGAACCCGCCCTATCAAGGCCAGAGTGCAGCATGTTGCTGACATTACGACATAAAATGAAACGGGGAAAATCCAATAAAGTGGGCAAGTTTGATATTCAGGTCAGGTCAACTATTTCCTTCTCATTTCTTCTGTGAAGGCGAGGGGGGTGGAGGAGAAGGGCTGCAGCACATATGACAAACGATCATGAAAGTAGTATAACATGACAAGCAATTACAGAGCAATTACAGGTAGCAGAGCAGAATGTAGAAGTGTAAGGCATGGACACACATGCACACACATAATCCCATATAGTCTAGTATTCCCTCACTGAAAGTCAGCTAACCCTTACAGAAGAGGCTGGAGGACACATCAGAGCCTAATCCAGAGTTGAAAGGGAGAACATATTTCGGGGAACTTTTAAGCCCCCCTTGCCAGTGAAGGATTAGTGCTTTTGGCATGAGGTTGTTTAATTCATTCAGTTCCCTGTGTAAATCAAGTGTGGTACCATATAATTAGAATTAGGCAAATCAAAAGGCCCAATTTTCCACATGAATGAGTGGTTATATGGGACTGGACGTGCACGGGGCTACATATCCATAGAGGCTGTACAGATTCTGTCACAGACTACGACATTTAAACAATGTTCTACTCCTTTTTAATACAACAGTTTTGCAAAATAACAAAAAAAGTAAAGCAAAGAAAGATTGCTTCAAATATGAGTTTTAATACTGGCAATTTCTTCCACTCAAAAAGTTCCAGCACAAAAGGCGTGTTGCAACCACTGTTGCTATATAGCAACTGCTAATGAGAGGTATTGTGAAAAAACGGTGATGTTGTTAGATATAACCAGAGAATGTGCCTGTCAGTAATGTCTTCTGCGTTTGTAAATGTTTATTTTTCCACAGGTCCACTGGATTCAAAACCTTTCTACTCTTCTGCTTCTGGGACAGTCCATAAGTATATGCAATAAACGGTGCGCCATGGCTCATCCTCACTCTGGACATAACTGCAAACGTCAAAGCTGCTGCATGTGAACATGCCTCCCCAAGTCCTGCCATACATGTTGTTGTGGTACACCGTCATCCCCATATGCAGTGGGACACAATGTCACCAGTAGTGTGAGACTACGAGTAGGAAAGAAGCTTTGGCTTCCCCTTCAAGTAGTGTCGCACACACGTCCAGGTAAGTTCAAGTGCTCTCAGTCATTTATTAAGTGTTGATTGCCCAGAAATAAAGATATTTACAGCAGTGCTGGAGGTTTAAACACAAAACTGGTTCTTAAGACGACTCCATTAGCTCCTCAGCTAACATCCGGCAGCCACTCGTGCTCACAGTCTAAACATCAGCCTGTTGCACCTTAATATGTCTGGAGGCCATAAGGCCAAACAGACTACACACTATGGCTCCCTTGAGCCTACTCCTTCAACTCCCCCAGGTAACCCCCTATGGTCTGTCTTTATACTCTAAGCCCCACCCTAACCGAGGCTAGAACACACCTGTACAGATTACAGGGGTAACAACACACCACTGGCTTATCATCAACCAATATTATATGTATATAAAACAGCAACAATATTTACATGACCATTTCTCATTTCTATACCGGTATGCACATCAGCTATAGCTTTAGTTCTCTTTTCTCTCTATAGGTTTTACTCCTCCTCTACAGGGCGGGTGACACCCTGCTCCTATAAGAGGACAGAGGCACCTGTGCCACCACTTCCATGGAATCAAGGTAAGTGTGCACATTTATTAATGTCTTGCAATATCACTCTTTTATGAGGTGTAATGTCTTAAACAGTCCTGGCGATGTGTCCTGGCCACTGACATCAACACACATGTACACCGGGCTGCCAATGCTGTCCTTGTCTACTCTGCAGCTATCCAAGGTTTCAACAGGGGTGCATTCATTCCCTGATTGTGTTTTACCCGCACAAATATGTAAATTACTGTATAAATGCATATGACAGTTGGCGTTCACTGTTCATTTATACATCCCAGACTTACATTGTAATTGTTGCTGTTACAAAGGCAAAAATAAATAAATAAATAAATATATATAAATAAGGAACCGTCTTAAACTCCAACGTTAGTCTCTTCTTTTCTAAAATATAAATCGGCACAGCACAGCATGTCCATTGGATAACTAAATGATGGCAAATTTCCATCTTAAATTTTAATTTACAGTGATGATAATCAATTAAAATGGACTTCGTGATAATCTCAACGCAAAGTAAACTTCAATATATGCCTGAAGCCCCCTAAGTAGACTCTTCCACCAGGCATGATAGCGCTGGCTGAAAACAATGGCTGGTTGTTGGCACAGATCAGACAATGTTAGCCACATATCAGTGGCGTCTTACACACTGCTTGCATTATCCATTGCTATGCACTGAATGTTGTTTGTATAATGCAGCAAGTCATTAGATTCCGACCACATTGAAAGCACTTTGCATGCCAAAAATGGAGCACGATTGTAAAGCACAGAAAAGGCATGAAACTGAAAGACTGAGCAAAACTGAGCTGAAACATCAGTTATCATCAAATTCATCTCATGAAATTGGGCACTAAAATGGTGAGGGACATGAAAAAGTATACTAGATAATATTACACAACATTAAAACCGGACATTTCTCTGCTGTTTTGCAGGATTTTATGCAACTTTATGTTTTTGAAAACTTATAGTTAAAAACTGAGCCTAAAATTGTAAACTTGCACATTTTTCTGTGTTTTTTTTTGGCCAACTACGATTTATTGCAGTAAATAATGTGAACCAGTCAGGTATGTTTCATTTAAATGTGCATTTGCAGGGCTACCCAGTCTGTGTGTTTCATATCAGTGCCTTTTCGCTCAGAAAGTATGAGGTTATTTGATGTAACAGCATAGACGTTACCACAAATGTTTCATTTTTTACATTTTTTTCCCCCTATGTTTCCCCATATTTGGTCGTGGCCAAGACCACCTGCTCACTAGGTCTCCCTCTATCACATAAAATGATACCAAGCTGGGAAGGCGAAGTCTAGCATATATCCAATATTTTTAACGTACGTAACAAAAAAAAGCAAGGCCAATTATGCCCTCTTGGACTCCTGGCCATGGACAGCCTCACCGGAGACTGAAGTCACAATCTCTCAATGATAATTCCATACAAAACAAATGGCTGATAGGTCTTCTGTAGTTATTTGAAGAAGTTACCCTCTCACTTTGCATTTATTAGTAACTGTCAAACAGAGTGTCAGAGACAGGGCTGAATGGAAAACAACTGTGGAATCTTTGTGATCACTATTGTGACTGTGAAAAAAATTGCACTCTTTTAAACTGTGATTGATATATAAACAATTAATCGTTCAGCTGTAGTCAGAGACATCTGATAATCCTTTGTATGAATACATTAACTCTCAGACAT
>JAILXH010178522.1:12863-29856 GCA_023558415.1 Piaractus mesopotamicus
AAGGTTCTAGACAGTGGGTTCTAAAGGAATATGTTGGGAAGCACTGCATGGAAGCCACAAAAGAAACTGACATAGGAAGGGGGCTTAATCACTAAATCCAAAAAAGAGAGAATGTATGAATTATGCTTTCAGGGAAATGACATCAATTAACATAAAGTGATAGGAAAGACTAACATAGCACCATATTCGATATAGTACATACATTAAAATGTATGTTTTCTGAGCTGTTTGAGATCATATTCATGACACACAACATAAGTATTGCAGTGAGGGTCTGGTTCCTTGTTTACACCTCAGATTAACCTACTAGACCTGAAAAAAAAAATGATTGGAAGCCTGTTGCTAATTTGATAATACGCTGTTCAAGCCTATCAGTTACAACATCACAATGCAATCCTGCACCCTCTGGTTCAAAACTTGCTCCTGCTTTTAGAAATAAACTTAATTAAGCTGCACAGGGTGACGTGGACAAGTGAACAGAGGATCATGCTGTTTCCATCGTGCACAGAGAGTAGGTGCCAACAATCCAACTCCACAACATAAGGCCAGTGTTCTCTACATTTACACATTCCATTAACTTTCTTATGCTTTCTACTACAGTGCAATCAATTTTTTGTGCAAATGAAAACCAAATCTTATTTACCAATAAAAAAAAAAAAGGAATAGTTTTGTAAACCTCTCTCCCTTTGATAGAGAGTCTAGGAGGACTTGAGCCTCATTCTGAGTGGAGCTCAGGATAATGGCTTTACGAGTGATGCTGAAATCTCCAAAGCAGCTCCAGTCTCCTTTACTTGTCAAAAACAAAACGTACACACACACATTTGCTGAATAGCCATGCACCGGTCTGGTGCCTGCCAGTTGATTGCCCATGAGTTGAATAGCTTTTGTGGTTGTAAACTTGTAGAAAGTGGACAGAGACGGATCTCTGTGATGCTGTACGGACGTGGTCAGCCCTACTGAGCTTTGTGCCTCTGGCAGGTTGCTAGAAGAGGAGGGGCTGGGCATCAGAGAGAATCGCAGTTCTTACTGGGCTGTTGCTGCGTACACCCTCCCACCATTTTTGAATTCCTACTTGCTGTGATTCCTGTCACTTCTCCATGAGTGACAGCTGTATGATGCGCTGGAGCTCCTCCTCCTCTTGCCTCTGCCGGAGCTCCGCCTCTTCCTGTTCGCGGGCGGAGAGCTCCATGGCTAGTCGCAGCTGCTCATCGTAGCTGCGTGGCGGCTTAGTGGTAGGAGTGCGGGGGCTGGCCACCGCGCTGCTCTTGTGCTGGGGTGTTCTGGAGGTGTGAGAGCATGAGAGAGCATTCAAGTTCATTTCTTAGCACAGCTGCTCAGTCATTATGTTTAACACACATTTTTAACACAGAATGCATCATTTTGTGAAAAATTTGTTTATTTGAGTACCTCCACTACAATGATGCTAATTCTTGCTAGCATGGGAGCTATGTAAGCGCAGACATGTGAATACATTTAAGCTGCATGTCCTTATCTTTGTATGTGGTAATTTTACAGTAAATATTTAAACTTTCCTAGCTAGATATTATCAGTTTGACTGCCCAGCTGCTCAAACTAGACATAGTTAAATAACACCTTTTGCTTCGCATACAGGCATTTTTTTAACTGAACAAACAAAGATGCATTTGTGAGATCTTGCTGGTGTGGGTTTCCTCTCTTTCAATGATGCCCACAAAGGCAATTTTTTGAGAATCTTCAGCATGCCAAGCACGGTTTTATTGTGACCTGAGGACATCGTAATCATTGTTAATTATCATTCAAATTGTGAAGTAATCCTTGCCGATTCATTTAGAATGTATTTTGTTTTTATTGAGTTATTGATTTTAATCAAGTAACCATGACAGTTCTACATACAATGAATTATAGCAGGAAGTATTGTGAAAACTACATGCCTAAATCATCACACACTTGCCTCAAACCGCACCTAGTTAACTAATCTTTAATGGACATTTGTGTTGTTGTTTTTTTTTTTTTGTTTTTTTTCCCTGCTTTCTGAAACATTGAAAGCATGTTGCATAGCTAAAAATCAGTAGTAGCAGCGACCAGGAATCCTCATTTTTTCACTTTTGTTCATTTTTATTAGTAACAACCATGCAAGTCTATTTGAAATCACTAGACATGGTTTGAGACAACTGAGTGAAATTTTCGGCATGAGGCTAATTGGTGAGATATAAACTTCCGTTACTTATTAGCCACACTAGAATGTAGCTCCAGTGCAAAACTAAGGAAAACACATTGTCTTGGCTGATTCACTAATTTTGGAATAATTGTTCCCTTAAGATATTGTTTACACTTGCTTTAGACAAGAATGATGAAACTGTCTATGAAGAGCAAACAAAGCTGACGAGAGCACAACAGAGTCAACTTCTATGAGGTTCACTATGTGATGCCAGAGAATATTGACAGTGGAAATGTGTAAACAGCTACACTATATGCGGTGGTGAATAATGGCCTGACAGTGGTGGCCCTGAGACTACAGGGAGGAAGAGATACTGACTGCAGACCTTTCCACACGGCTGGGGTCACAGGAAAGAGGGTGGGTTCCTGGCTTACTGTTCGTCAAAGCCTCCCAGATAGTCACCTATAGCGAACACAATGGTAAACAACAGTAAACGGACATGGTGTGGTGAATTTGTATTTGGGTATTTGTCCGATGGCGTGTGATGTGTGTCTCGCCTGGTCATATTCAGAGCCTGCCTCCAGTAGACTTTGCTGAATGGCAAACTGGAGCAGATCATCCTCTTCCTCACGCATATTCTCTCTCTGATTTCCTCCCAGCACACTGTAGCCACGTGGAGCCTCAAACACACACGGCGGAATCTCGCCTCCGCGACACGAGTCTGAGGTGCACACACACACACCCACATACTCTAAAGGCATTGACTGTTGACTCAATGCAGTGGTGTAAAAGACGGAATACAGTCACTGCTACCAGATTGTTCTTTGAACGTATGTAATATAATTCCATTCAATTGCTAAGCACAAGAGCTTGGTGTGGGTGAAGCTGTGTTTTCCATCACATTTACTGTGTCCCAATTGTATACTACATAATAATTTCAACTACTTCTTTTTGAGATACAAAATGTAGTATTTTTTTAAAAAGTTGTGTATTCTCAAAAAATACCACGTGCATATTTTGAAGTCACCAATTTTAGTGCATTGTGTTAACAGACACAATTGTCCTACAGTGCAACGCAAAGTAGAAATAAAGAAGCTACTCACGGTTGAAAAATTTTGAAAACAAGGCAGATGATGAGTTGACTGCTTCTATGATGAGTAAAGAAAACAATGAAAACCAAAAGTAAACTAATAAATCCACGATATAACATTTTGTTGTTTAAATTGGTGGTAGTCTGCATATCCTCTGCTAGATATAACATATGTCGGCATAGTTTCCTGTTAATATATAGTGCAGTATCTTAATATTTTTATTAACGTGTACACAGCATATTGGGGATGCAAATTTTGGCAAAAGCTTTTGACCAATAATCATGCTGAATAATCATTAACTGGCAAGTCTAAAATCAAAGATGTGACCCATCAAAATAATTATAAAAAGTCAGTTCCGGTTGTGAAATCCGACTGGCTGAGCCGTGTTGAAAGCCACTGTAAAATACTTGTGCAAATATGCACATCTATGAGCGCACACAACAACTGAATTCTGTATTAATGGACTATGTTATTAAAGTGTTCCTTATATTTACTGTCAAACTTGAGTAAGTTGAGTCATAAGTGTGTACATGGAGTGAAACTATATTAAACATACCATAACCAGTACCTGCCCCGTTTTGTTTAAACTGAGTGGCTGACAACGAAATGTTCATGATTGTATGACCAAAAACTAAGCTGACGAAATGACTGGAATATACAGTGATGAGCTACTGCTCTATATTCTGAAGTGGTAATGTTACATTTACCAATCATTACAGGCTCAGTTAAAAAAGAACAGAAACGCCATGACTGTCGTTCTCTCATAATGTGGTTCTGAACAGCTCTACTTTTAGCTGGAAGCTTAACTTTTCAGTAGGCCTATCCAGCGGTACCTAGTGCCCATTGCACCCTCAGGCGTATAATTCAATAACTTCCCGTAAGTGATAAACCGACATATTCAAATAGGAATAGAATTAAATGAATGTTTTTTTTTTTTTTTTAATTGATAGTATTGGTTGAACAATCGTTTATTTGTCAGTTAACGTTTATGTTTTGTGGTTAATCATTTGCATCCCTACAGCATGTACAGTATCGTGTTAGTGTTTAGTATACAATAGGGACACAATGATCAAATGTAATTTTGTGGCTTGTGCTAGTGTGAGTGACAGACTGGTGCTCACTGGTGGAGCTGGAGCTAGACACACTGGAGGAATCGCTGCCTGGAGACGGTGTCTCTGTTCTGGGGCTGTCCTTCTGTCCATCTTCTCCCTCCATCCTGCCCACTACCCCCTCCTCACAGCCGTTCAGGTTCTCAAAGGTGATGCGGGCATTGAGAATGTGGTAGATGGGGATCTCTGAGGAGAAAAAAAGGTGATGTGCATAGTAAAATTCAGTGGCTTTTTATGACTTGGAGTTTTAACTTGAAACAGCCTGAAAAGTACAGTTTTGCCACAAGGAAAACCAACTAATTATCAAGCACTGTTCAAAATCTGATGAATATATCAATGCCAGATGGTAAATATACAGTTCATTTGCTGCAGTACTTTTGCTCATCTAAAATGAGGGGCATGATGGTATAGTGCCTCATATCCATCCATAGCTTCTGTACTTAAAATACAGCACAACAAACATCTCGTATTTCAATATATTATCCATTTTCACTTACTGCACCTAACTGTTTTTTCCTTAACTCCACAAGACGCTCAGCTTACTAACTAGAAAGGCATAACTTCAGGCTAAACAGCTAATAATACGTGTATACTTAGAAGGGCATTCCAGCCAAAAACTAAAGTTTAATATGTTTAATCTGTTTTGTTATGCATTATTCTCCAGCATAGCATCCTATCCCTCAGCCTCATTAGTCTGACAGAATTCAAGAATCATTTTCATATTTTTCTTCATCAGTGTTCTAAAATACTCAGCATGCATTATACAAATATATCTTACAACCCTTTGGAGTCCCTGTGGTGTCAACCGAACCTGACTACTAGTCTGGCCACTAATCTATAGGCTAATACATACAACCAAGCTAGCTTTAATGTAACTCTTTAGTGTAACTCTCTGTCTTTCTATCTAAATTGCATGTGTCAAACACAAGGTAAAATTATTGTAATTGTCTAAAAATATTAGCCCGTTTCACCATGAGCTGCACTACAATTCCCAGCATGCACTGCAACATAATGTGCACTCTGACCCCGTTCTATGGGCCAGCAGTTACACAAAAATAAAGAATGCTTGGCGTCTAGTTCCAGCAAAGAGGCAGTTTTAACCAACAAAAAAACTACCTCCTGGGTAAGTTTAACGGTTATCTGTAGATAATGCAGCCCATTGTTTTATATAAAACAATTTGTTTTTTATTTTAAATTATCTTTGAATAGTTTCAGTATTCAGTACCTATTTTGCTGTGGCAGTTTTTGTATATTTTGAATAAACTATTTTGGGTCAAAGCAAAATGTTAAGTTAAAATGAATAAAAGCACAGCTGCCCCATGGATTTATTTAGATTTTTAATATTTGACACTGATCTAAATGATAAAATTTCATTTGTGTTATTTGAATAATCCATGCTGTCCATTGTAATGATGCTTTAAAGACAGTCACTACAGTTATACGGCTGCAATAAGACTTTGTTTCTTAGCAGTAACATTAGCTTTAGGCCTTGCTTCTACATTAATCAGTTAATAAAAGAAAAAAATTCAAAACAGACTGCCCTCTAAAAACTCTGAAGTGCCTGTAGTTCTTACCACAGAGGTGCACAACTCCAGTCCTGGAGGGCCGGTCTCCAGCACAGTTTGGAGGCTTCCCCACTCAAACACACCCACTAAACTTGACAATTAACAGATAAGTGTAATCAGGTGTGTTGGAGCAGGTAAATCACCAAACTGTGCTGGACACCAGCCCTCCAGGACCAGAGCTGTGCACCCCTGTCTTACCACCTTAAGGATACATCACCAGAAGGGGGTTTTTTCCTAGTCTTTAAAGCAGATAATCTCACTCTAAAGACTACTGCAGCAGCGCTGCAGGATGTGAATAAGCATTGTTATAACAGATGTAGTGAGGTTTACATTTTTGGAGTGGATCAAAAACCTTTTTGATTTTGCTGAACAGTATATAATACTGCTGTACACTATACTCTCTTTCTCCCTCTCACCTATCTTGACAGGGAAGCCAGGGGGCAGACGCAGGTTGATGAAATCTCTGAGCTTGGCAAACAGAGCGTTGGAGATGGCCATGAGGTCTATGATGGGAGCCACCTGCTCGGCCAGTGACAGAGGATGAGACTCACATAGCCACAGCTTGGCCTTGAACCTGAGAATGCAAGGTAAACAAAGTGCTTAAAGATATAGACAGGTATATTTTTAACTTTACAGTCATTCATACGTTTGTACAGTTTTATTGTCATTGCTGCATATGTGTAATATTGGTACATGTTTCACCAATACATTCAATATGGCAACAAATTTGTCAGTGCTACTGCAAAGGAGAATGGTTAGGCTACCAAAGGACTGTGTTTCAGAGCTGTGATGCACATTAGCAGAGTAGATCAAAGTAAGTACCTCTGTGTTTTTGTGGTGAGGTGGCATGGCTGGCCAATGTCTTTGTGGCTCTGGTTCAGACTGGGGTTAAAGTATTCCTCTGCAGTAAGGGCACAGGGGTTCGGCACAGGGCACGACATCTGGGTAACCAGCATCTGCTATAATGCACACCAAAACAACTCATACACAGACTCAGAGACCTGATTTAATCCCTGAAAGGCTAAGAACTTGTATTCGGGCCTTCACTTCAATTTCCCACTCTTATAAGTACATAAATTATGTATGATAGTTACCCAATAAATTATCGTATTGTAGTACCCTGGCCTTTTAAGGTGTTAACTATTCTTAAGAGTGAGGAATTGAAGTCTGCAGTTTAAGGGGATTAATATAAAGCCCAGTTTCAAGCTGGATTTGTTTTACCTGTGAAGGCACTGTACTGATTATCAACAAGATCTGCCATGAATCAATGTCTGCAGGTTTTACAAGTCTGATAGACGTCCTGTTCAAATTGACCTCAGAGTAATGCAATAACAAGTAGACACAGTTGTGTGTAATTACATTACAGAATATCCTCTACTAAAACTACTCCAGCTCCAATAGAAAGACAAACACAAAAGCTGAATGTTTTCTATATAGTGTCAGCTAAGACTGAATTACTTAGTAATTTATTATTATGTTCAGTACTGCATTAAAGTGTACTCACCCCATTGTTAGTACCCATATGCTGTTCTGCGATGCCGAGAAAGGACTGCAAGGGGGTTTTACCGCCTAAAGGAGGGGAAACTTTACTGAAGGCCACACACAATCACTCACCTAAAGCCTTCTGGACAACAAAAACAAACTTGGAGCCTTAACTGCCATTCCTCATTGAGGCTTACTGGACAGAGCTGCCATTACTTAGGAATATTGACTGAATTGTCCAGTTTGCCAATAATGCCAGTTAGCATTCACTACTGCTGAGTGTCCTCACTTGTTAAGAGTCATCACACCATGCTAATGCAGTAGGCATGGAAAACCTCACTTATGTGTTTGGGGAAAATACGAGAGCAGATGAGATTTACACTGATTAAGAGCAGCTCAGTCTTGCGTCCCAGTAACAGTGTTGTAAATGTTAGAACTGTGTTTAGGCACCAAGACATGCATGTCTGTCAGGATACAGTCTCGGCTCAGTGAGGATGTGTACTGGTACCTTTGGGTTTGGTTTTGTGTTGCTCTGTGAGGTGGTCAGTCCGTGTGCGGGTGATGAGCTCTACGTTGGAGGCGCAATACACCTGGAACAGATGTACACAGTCTACATTACTGTGGGATCAGAGTGGAGGTATTCAAACAGTGGGGCGTGCCCCGGTGAGAGCCGAGACAGAAAACTGCAATAAATAAATATTTTAATGACTCCGTCATTAAACTCAGTGAAATAAACTTACAAAAATGTGCTATCAAAACTGCGACAAGCTCCTCTGAACGTCTTCTAAAAGTGTTATCTGAGGCAGGATACCGTATTGCAAAGGCAAAACAGCCATACTGGATTGGAGAGATCCCTGTTATTTATTTTGCTACCAGAGCTGATTTGTTTTACATTAGCAGTGATTTCTTTGCGACCAGTAATCTGATAATCAATCATCTCTGTTCATATGCAGAATAGAGAAGTTATTATTGTCATGTGCTGCTTTTTATTTTATTTTTTGTTAGCCAGTTAATAATAGACCATAAAAGTTCTGGACAGATGAGATGACCTGATCGTTTAGTTTTATTATTATTTTTTTTTTAAATACATATGCTGCAGTACTAGTGCATATTGAGAAGCCTGTTTTAGTTGAGGGGGACCCGAAGTTCTCAAAAAACTGGCAAGGAGGAAAATGTTTGAATGCATCTGGATTAGAGGTATTGCTCTGAAAACAACATTTCTTTTAACATTTCTTTAATACCACAGTTACACATGTCCAGTCCAAAGCACTGAAACATAATGTGCTGCAATGTGGAAGAAACAAAAAAAAAAAAACGTATTCTTTAGGTGCTGGAAAAATAAAGACATTCCAACATGTATGCTTTGCGTTTGATTTAGTTATGTGAAAAGGCCTGGCATTCCCTGCAATTCCACCTTAATAGATAAAACAAAGAAGATGAGTACATTTGTTTTGTGCATTCGTTATAGATTTATTTAGTGTAATACTAGGAGCAGGGGGGGTGTGGTTAGGTAGGAGGTAGAGGGTTGGAGATGGTTGTATAATTTCTGGTCTGTTTGCCTTGTTCTGATCATTATATAGTTATATGCATGCACAAAACACACCAGCTGAGAGTGCATGTGTTCTGTGCGATTAAGCATAAAGCCAGTACCTTGGCTTCATACCCATTCACCACCTCCGTTTTCTCGCTGCGCCAGCCAAGAATGCCCGTCTTGTTCCTGCAGAGAAAGGCAGATGCATTAACACGGGTCTGAGGACCCGCAGACAGAGGTGAGTCTATCACACTCTTTTTAATGAGGAAGAGTGCAGGAGTGCTGGCATGTGTTCTCAGCAAAATAAGTGTCAATGTGATGCAGCCAAAAAGTGATAATTGGAAATGAAGAGAGCCAATTCTATACGTCTTTCTGTAATTTCCTCACTATGTCAGTATGTTTCTGGGAACTGCCACAAAAGATGATGCCTTGACCAGAGGAACAGTGAAATGTAGCTTATACTTTCAAAATAAAAGCCTATGGGTGCCTTCGATCTACAGTACAGTGCAAAGGTGTGCCATTAATTTATTCAATATATATATTGTGATCAAGTGTTTATTGCCGTTGTCTGCAATGGAGAGGAACATAAGGTACATCATGATATAAAGGTGTTTATTGTTTTTTACACAACAATGAACAGAATTACCGTCCAAGACAATGTTACCTACAAGAGATAGGAAAAAAGACAATAACAATAATAATAATAATAATGATAAACAAAGAAGGGGGCAGATGATACGTTTAAAATGTATAAATTATCTAGGGCGGCAATAATGCCGCAGGACATCCCCTTGCCCTTATTACACAGAGAGTGCAGCTTGATTTCTCCTCTCTCTCAAAGATGAAAGTTTTTAGTTCTGTTTATGGTGACAGTATTTGTGTTCTATCATGTCTTGAACGGTTGATAGGAGGCCCATTTTTGCTTTATTTTTTAATGATAATTTGAACTCTAGTTTTGAAAACCCTTGTTTTTTCAGTTATCATTTGACTTTCCTCTTTCTTATGCAAGTGGATTATCTTATATCTAATCTCCTCAGAAATATCTCCTCAGACTATGTTTTGACTGTAAATTTAATCAGTAAAGGGTGGTCTCTGGCTTTGTACAGTACTGTATATATAATCTCTGCTTACCCAGGTTATTGAAAACAAAAGTTCTGTTCAATCATAACCTGTTATTTTTGGCTTACCTTTCAAATGAAATGTTCCTGGTGTCTAGCTGTGTGGCGACCACTGGAGCAGAAAGGCGGGCAGCGACCTGCTCATCACTGGGCTGCAGCGCCCCCAACAGGCTGAGAGCGGAGGGGTGTGGCCGGGACGACGGAGACGAGGACAGGCAAGGCAGCGTCTCACAGAAGACCAGCTGCCTGTCATGGTCCACCTCCATCACCATGGCACTAGAGTCTAAGTGAATAAAGGAATGAGAGAGAGAGAGAGAAAGGGAAGAGAAGTGAGCCCACAGAGCCATGGCGTTAGTTTGGAGGTACACTGAAACGCTTCAGTGAGTGAGCACTGAGCTGAACTTAAACTGTTCTAGGCCCTTGACTGTGTAAACACTTTGTAACACCTGCTCTTACATTTTTTGAATTTTTTCTCACTCGTAGCCCACTGAAAAAACGAGAAATTTGTTGAAAGTGCAGATACTAAACTTTAAATTAAAAGCACAATTGTGCCTGCGAGTAAAGACATCTTTTATCAGGATATGAATTTGATGAAAAGCTATTGTTGTGTGTACAGTCTTTATATTTCGTTGTTCATTATATTGTTATATGTTGTTCTTTATATGTTTTTGTTCATTTTTAACATTGAAACGAAAGGAAAAAAGTCAGAAGTGCGGATTCTAACCAGTTGATCGACAGAATATAAACTAGATGTGTATATATTATAATTCACTATAAATTTACCAACTATGTAAATAATCATTTAATTACACAGATACACATATAAATAATTCTGTAATGTGAATCAAAAGTGTAGCAAAATGAAAATAACTCTAGGGTGAATACAGAGCAACTGAGAGAAGTCTGAAAATGGAAAAATGATTTGAATAAAAACAGAATAGGCGAGAATGTGGGAATGGAGGAAGAAAGCGATCGAACACCTTGTCCTCTGAAGATAAAGCTGCGGTTGCCTCTCTGCCAGGTCATCTGCTCAAAGCCCATGAGAGTGGTGTCCACTCGCAGACACTGGCCACTCTTCCATACACGATATGTATCACTTGGACAAATACGAGACACTAGCGGCACTGAGACAAAGAGATACAGACGTTAGCCAGGGAGAGAGAGAGTCGTTGTACAGGCATTCTATAAAAGCTGAATTATTTATGACCTATTCTTTATTTATACAGGTAAAGTCCCATTGAGCTTTTGACCTCCTTTCAAGGCAGACCTGACAAAAAGGTATATGACCTACATTACACAGACAATATATTGGCAATTATAGCAAGAACAATTTTTAATTAAGTGCTGATCCAGTTGTTTTATGGACAGTATGATACTTCAAAAAATCAGGTTTCAGTAGTTTATTTGATCATTTTAAAACACTAATGGATAAAAAAATTACATTCCTTATCTGATCTTACCAGATTAGTTCAGACTGAATACAGGTCATGGGACTGCAGAGATATAGTAAATAAAGACATTTGCAATAATCTATATAAAAATAAACTAGAAAATGTGTGAATCTGCAATAACATCATGAATCTTCAATAATAACACCATAAGGCACAAAGATGAGATTATAAGCCAGGCTGTTACTTATGGCCCTTGGCACCAATCTGAAGGCCAACTCTGTAGGGCCATTATGAATTATGTCCAAAACTGGAAGGGACTTCAAGCTTATTTTAAAGGTCAATTAATAGTATGGGAGATCATTGTGAAGCAGGCTTCTGCATAGGAGACATATGTCATGAATTATGATGACTGACATACTTCATTATCTGCAATGAGTAACAGTACCTTTTCTTGTGTGGGTTTATGTACCATAATATATTCTTCTAGTCATAATAAATTCTTACATGACCATTTTCCAACCTTTTCTCATCCATTAGAACAGGTTGTTCCTTCTACGGTGCCTTTAAGAATGATATATGTAATAGATCTCTGTTCTGACTAGCTGCTCTGCTCAGGGCTAAACTGCTGCAGGCTAAATAGGCAGGTACAAATGAATGTGTTGGTTTTTGCATAGAAAACTAAAGTCGAAATGGGATGTTTTTGAAGATTAGTTTCCGTAAAATGGACTGTACGGGCTGTGAATGTTGGGTATTAAAACTAATGTTTTTACACTGCATTAGAAGTTTCAATCTTCTGTTATGAAGGTTCTTTAATAGTTAACATTAGCATGTAGCTGTTTAGCTTAAGGTCATGCAATTACAATTAGTAAGGTGAGCTTAATGTGGAGATAAGGAAAAATTATTATAAAGGCATTATAAACAACCTAATTTCCAAAAAAGCTGGGACAGTGTGTGAAATGCTAATTAAAAACAGAAAGCAGTGATCAGTCAATTCTGTTTGACTTCTATTCAATTGAGAACAGTATAAAAACACAATGTTTTATGTTTTATTTTATGAACTTTATTGTTTTTTTATGCTCATTCCGAATTTGATGCCAGCAACACATTCCCAAAAATATTGGTACAGGGGCATGTTTACTGCTGTGTTACATCACCTTTCCTTTTAACAGCATTTAATAAAAGTTTGGGGACTGAAGACACAAACTGATGCAGTTTTAAAAGTGGACATTTTTGCCGTTCCTCTGTTATACAAGTCTTCAGCTGCGTAACCGTACAGGGCCTTTGTCATCATATTTTGAACTTAATAATGCAACACATTTCAGGCCAGTCTCTCACCAAATTTGATTACGTGGTTATGCAGTAATGCTGTTGTAGCATGTACAGATTATAGCTTGGTGTTTCCATGTTGAAATAAGAATGGGGGTCCTTGAAAAAGACATCATCTGTAAGGCTGCATATGTTGCTCTAAAATCTGTCCTGTGTTCACACATGTGAAGGCTTTTGGTTCAGAGAATATGACATCCATTATTTACATAAACAACTGTAAGGTTAATTCATCAGACCACAGTACACATTTCCACTGAGCATCAGCCCATTTCAGATGAGCTCAAGCCCCAAGAAGTCGGCAGCATTTCTGGATGTTGCTGACATAACTGCCACTGTGTGAAGTATAGTCTTAACTTGCATTTGCGGATGCAGCAATGGAGGTCTCTTCTGGCAATGGTTTGTCAAAGTATCCCGGAGCCCATCTGTGATTTCCATCACAGAAGAATGCATTTTTTTATGCAGTGCCATCTGAGAGGTTGAAGATCATGGGCATTCAGTTGTGGTTTTCAGCCCTTTTCTTTACACACACAGAGACTTCTCCTGATTCCCTGAATTATTTAATATTATTATGCATTGTAGAGGGTGAAACACCTAAAATCCTTGCAATTTTTGGCTGAGGAACATTATTTTAAACCTACTGGATTTTTTGATGATGCACTTTTGGCAAAGTGGTGAGGTCAACCCATCCTCACTCATAAAGCACTCGACCTTTCCTGGCTGCTCCTTTATTACCTAAACATGATTGCATTAACTGTTTAAGATGATTTTATTAAACATTTCACAATGTTACTAATCTTTAATTGCTCCAGTCCCAACTTTTTCAGAGCATGTTGCAGGCATCAGTTTCAGAATTAACGTATATTTACAAAAAACACTGAAGTTCATATAAGAAAACATTAAATATCTTGTCTTTGTACTGGTTTTGCTCAAAAATAGGTATAAGTAGATTTATAAATCCTAAATAAATAAATAAAGCTTTCTGTTTTTATTGGCATTTTAACAGGAAGCATCTCTCCAGATCTTGTGCCTCTAAACTAGAATCTAACACTCCTATAGTGTTTTTTTTTTTCCACTGGACATTACGGTACTGCATGGTACAATGATGGAGGTTCAAGGGCTGATTTACCTTTTACTTGCTGTTTGGTTTTATACGAGAGTCACAGACAGCAATTCTGACAAGCTAGAGTTTTTCTTTTTTTTAAATGGGCTTATCTAACTCTAGTGACACCATGTGACGATTCTGTGATGAATTAGTGGTTTGCACCATTACTAGCTCTATCCGCACGTTCTGGCTCGGCATGTTTCGTACCCCAGCATAAAGGGTAACTAAAATTCAGCTCGGGTACTCAGGTACCGAATGGCTCGCTGTGCAGTGTCAATGATGACAAAATGCATGATCACAGATTTATAACTGTATTGTAATGTACCACAGGTGCCATTGACCAGCATCATTAGAAAAAATGTTTTCCTGAAAGAGAACCTCTATAAGACTCACCTTGCTGTTGCCTAACCAGGAATTAACTCCTAGTAAATGTATTTTGAGATTGTTTTAATGTACTTTGTTTATGTACTTTTTAAGTACAGTCAAATGAAACAGCTGTGAACTGGTATCAGACACGATTTGGGTTCTGTTAATAGTGTGAGTTTGGTGCAATCCATGTGAACTTGGAGGAAACTGTGGCTTTTTTTTATTTATTTTTTTTTTATTTACATACCCCAGCTTGTAAACTCCCATTTCATCTCCACATAAAAGTCCTGAGCCTGAGAGAGAAGTAAGAGAGGAGAGAAACAGAGAGAGAGAGGTGAGAGGGAGTGAAGGAGAGACAGAAGAGAAAGGGGAATAGAGAGAGGGTTAATGTGCAATCACTCGTCTGTGAACACAGAGCGAGCTGGTGAGACAGATCAGAGTATAAGGCAGACTGGGCGAGATATTAATACATTTCTTGTGGAGAGAGATGGCACATCCATCATCAACAAAAGGAAGTGAATTTCAGGAAGTGCCCAGGGACACAGAGAGACAGAGAGACAGGATATTTGCTGTAGGAAGGAGCTGCAAGCTTTATCAGAGATTAGTTTGAGTGGCAGAAAACCAGTTAGTGTTTTTGCGCGTGTGCACACCACCCTTCAAAAGTTCAGAATGGTTGTTCAGTAATATCACTATTCGGTAGCGGAACTGCTGTTTTCAATAGTATGAAAACAGGTTTGTTGCAAATACATGCATTTACGGTTCCATTATGATGACTTACAGGTTTCAAGTCATTTTTGTGATGCTTTAACTATTTAGGATATTTTAAGATGTGCTCAGAATGATGAAAGGAGATGCGGAAGATTCCATAATAACTATGAAAGCTGTATAGAACTGAGAATAAAGTTAATATCTGCAATGTCTTCAAGTTGGTCACCAGAGGATCTTAATCTGGCCCTGACAATTTGAACAGTACAACAGTAATGTACAGTTCTATGCAAAAGTTTGAACATCCCTGGTCAAATGAGGTTTTGTTGATTTTCTAAGCTAAAATTTAGTTGATTTTTTTTCTAAACTAAAAAAAAAAAGTTAACATCCTCTATGGGGAACAAACTTAAATATGACATTTTTTTTTTTTGCAAATCTTGGTGTACAATTTCTACTCATTTACTGCGTTTAACATATTAGAACAAATAAAATGGTGGTACTAGGTGTAGAGGAGACAGGCCACCCACATTTAGTATTAAGAATTCATATTGTAGCTGTTGAAACAAACCTTGTCTCCATTTTTGTTGCGTTTTTTACCTAATTTAAAAAGACCAGGTGTCTTTTACGTTGTGTGAAATATTCATATTAAACAGGCCAACAGAAATGCTTCAAAATTAGTTGGAAATATATATTTTTCATTTACTTACATATAGGTAAAGAATGTTTTTTTCTTCCCTAAAAAATTACAATTTGAAAAGACAGAATGTTTTGTTCCGACAGCAATGAAATACTGATAATTATAAGTTTGATGTAAGGCAGTCACTGTTAATGCAGGCTTCAACTTTTTACCATCAAAATGCTTCTGTAAATTGTGAAAATTCTTTAGCAATGAGTTAATATCTGTAATCTTAGACTGTTTGACATTGCTCATCAGCAAGCAATTTAGTGCCAAAGAAAAGATGCCACCAATAACTGCAAGTACAAGTGAATGATGCAGATGGATGACCCAGGCAGAAAGTAGTCAGTTTCTTGCATTGTAAGGAAACCATCACATTTTTTTACTGTACTATCTGGAATGTGGCACACATGAACATAATTGATATTGCACAGTCTGGCCAAGATTTTACTGGCATCAGTTCATACAATGTGGCGGGCAATAAACTAAGGCTGCTGTTATCGCACAGACTGTTGTGAGGTTTTAGATGAACTGATGTGCTGTTAGCTGACCTGCTGCAGTCTCTCCAGCAGACGGGGGATGCCTGCTAGTCTCTTAGATGTGCGCTGATAGTCCCGGTGACGCAGGACCAGACGCACCAGTTCAGGATCACCCCTGCTGATGGCCTCCTGCAGCACTGAGAGAAAGAGAGAGCAACTGTTTTTTTGTAGCAGCAGTAAACTTCCTTTATAATGCTAATCTTCTCCTAATAACCTCTTCTCCCAAGTGTACTGCCTGCGCTCTAATTACTTAGCACCCTTCATGTGTTTGTTTGGAGGCGGTTCCAGTGCTGTCTCAATCATTGGTCTGAAGGCAGCTTTGTGATGCTTAAACATTAAAGCAGAAGTGTGGCAAAAAAATCAAATGCACATAATTTTCTCCCTAACTGGAATGTAGTCAGTCAGCCAAGACATGTTTGGTTTTTGAAGTTTGCCTCTTCAGTTTTGCAATGTAGCTAACAAGTGATAGAAGCTTTTTCTCACAAATCTATCTCGCCTAAATCATCACGCATTTGCCTTAAATTGTGTTATATGACTTATTTTATTTTTTGTGTTCTAAGGCTTATTTTGTTTTTGACACTGTCATGTGGTTATGTATGGAAATGGCCAACTACAGACAAAATTCAGGCATAAAAATGGCTGCAACTACTGTTTTTAGCTGCGTGTTGCACTTTTACTCATTTATATAGTAAGTATGGCATATAGTGTCATAAATTATTATTTCTAAATAGCTCAATGTGATGTGATGCAAGTGTGTGATGATTTAGGCCCAATCTCGTTTCACCCCTTGCCCCTACCACTTAGCCCTTACCCCTCCATTTTGCGTGTTCACGTCTAGGGTTAAGGTGTCTGTTT
>JAILXH010178541.1:7509-24756 GCA_023558415.1 Piaractus mesopotamicus
TTTATTTCCAAGCAGAATACTTTTTATTTAACCAAAATACAGTATTTAAATGGTATATAATGATATAAAAATCAGGATATACAGGCACCTGTTAAGTAGTCATATTAAATAGAGTTGGAATTTGTATTGGTACTCGGTATCAGCAGATACTTGAGAATCAGGTATCGGTATCAGAAGGAAAAAAATGGTATTGCTGCATCCCTAAATGTAATTTCCGTGGGGAATTTATTTGCTTATGATTAGAAAATCAGTATTAAGGTCATAGCAAGGGTGTAACTGCAGCTTATCAACATGAAACTAATCATACGACTCAAGCAATCATAAAATGATCTTTACATATTAGATAAGGAGAGGGCGCTGCCCCAGGCCCACAGGTTTCAGGTTTCTGACTGCAGTAGAAATGTGTAAAGAAAGTTATTCTACCAGCTTCCCTTACCATAATACCAACTGCGCCCCTGCGTCGGATATGTCCAATATGAATGCGAAAAAGAATCGAGCCTTCTACAAACGTCACTGAAAACCCAGGAAGTCACACCTGAAGTCATTAGAGTGTGTCTGCCTTACTGAACAACATGGGCACAGAACGTACCTTGTTTGCGCGCTTGAGCTTTAAGTCAATAAATGAAATCATTTGTGATGCTGTTGCGCAGCCCGCACAAACACGTCAGAACTGTTGGAGAGGAAAAACATGGTGTTGGGGAGCTGGAGGAAAGAATATGGGCTGGTTCAAGTATAGCAGGACGCTAAATGCAGCCGCTTGAATCGCGGCCTTTGTGTGGTTTTACCATGAGCTGAGTGTGCCAGTCAGGCAATAAGGGCAGAAAATGTGTTTAACTTGGTACCGTGCCCATTCGTACACTGTTCAAATACCTGTATAGTTTCTCTCTTGCTTAAAAGCAGTTAGCCTGTGTACAGCTCACTAGTGTTTGAGTGGGTTTAAAGCAACCATGGTTACATTTATTTGCAAAGAAATGGGCTATTTAAAGGAATTAAGGCCTCAAATGTTCCAGACGCTAAGAGGTGCATTTGTGAGTTTAGAGTGTTTGTGTTGTAAATGTGAACTTGAGTGAATTGAAATGTTAACAGTGTCATTTTTAGGGATGTACAATAATGTTGGATTCTTGTTGGTATTGGCAGATATTTCCTTTAAAAAGTGGCCAGCATCAGACAGATATTTAGACTTGACTGATACTTCAAACCAATAATTGATGGTGTATTTATTTGTCCATTATGCTGATCCGAGTAGATCTAGTCCCAGTTTCTACATTTTAGAAATGTTTATATTTCAGCACTTATTCTTCACTATTTAATCACATTTAATCCAAAACCTTGAATTGGTAGCAAACGTCTCGAATGATGTAATGTCGCATCTGTGCCTGTGTGGCATGCATGCTCGAGAAAGGGAGTCAGAATTCAGCACAGCACCTGTTGTCTACAATGTCTGACTGCTGTGTTCAACCACATAGTGCAGTTTTGTTCATTTCATTTAGCCATGCTATGTCTTAAACCATACTGACAGGTCTGTGTGACCTTAATAAAGACCTGGATGCGGTTTGAGAGAGTTGAGAAATGTTTTGGGGATGTATTTATTTACAGAGAAAAAATGAGTGACTGTGGACTTCTGTTTGTTAGCATTGTTAGCCTTACAGGTCCATATCTAAATTAATGAAGGAAAAATTGGGACGCTGAGCATGTCTTGGCTGATCGACCACATCATTTACTCCTGTAAAGTGCACTATTAAAATGTGATTTCTTGTATTTGAACTGATTAGAGGACACAATGGCATGTTGCTGCTGCATTAACGACAGGCTGTGTGTTGGACTGAAAGTGGGGCTGGTGTTAAAAATGCCTGTGAAAGTGTGCATGGCTGTTTCACTAGGTGAAAGGACTCTCTGCTGGCAGAAAAGCATGTCAGGAGGGGGAGAGAGGAATAACCTTGGGTCCTTTTTAATCAGTTCCCTTCCTTGCAATCTTTATTTATTTATTTTTTTAAACAGGCATAAGAACACAACACACTATTGTTTTTGCAATAGGAGTTTTCATTAGATTCATTAGATTTTTCTAGCCGTTTTATGATGCTCTGTTGAAGCAGTTATACTGTTAGCTCTTCCACCTTCGCCTTCTCTCGTTCCTATTCCTCAAGCAACAGCCTTCTCACGAGTAAACTTGGCACCTGCTTGGGGCTTAACAGCAGTGGGCTTGTTCTTTTTGGGCCAGGGCGGGTCTCAGCCCATGCTGTTTTTCTTTGCCCTCCCACGGCCCCCCTCTGCTCCACTCCCTTTTCTCCACTCTTGTCAGTTCACAAGCATTCCTCTGGTATTTATATTTCCCTCCCGCGCCTAGCCATGCTAGCACAGACCTTGGATTCAGCTTTAGCTTGATAGCCGGCCCCTACTGCTTTGCTCCGCATTGGCTCCAGGCTGGTCATATGACCCTGAAGGGGGCGGAGACTTGGCCCCTGGCCCTACGCCCAGATTCCGTACAGCTCTTAGGTCTCATATCTCACACGTGTGGGGCTGTTGGTGGACACACTTTTGCGTGACTGTGTGTTGTTTTTTTTTCGGTATTTGTTTTTCGGGGAAAGTTGGTGGGGGTGGCAGTTCTGTAGCCATGTTCAGGGAGCTGCCCGAGTCCGAGAGCAGCGAGTGTTTGGGCAGTATGACCCCAGAGACGCAGGACATCTACCTGAGGATGGATCATCTCCGCAGACGCTCCAGCTACAGACTGGGCCGAATCATCGCCCGCCAGCAGCTGCTGAGGAGGATAGCTGCAGGTATGACTAGGCGGCGTCATATTCAGTCAGTGTTACTGAACAGCCTATGTACTTTGTCTCTGAGAACATGTGGCTTAGTGGACAGCTTTGGTTGACTTTGACTTTGCTGGCCTGTGTCTTAGCATTTCAGCTGTGAATGTGCCTTTTATGTATCTTTACTGTTATTTTGATTCCTTTGGGTTTGAGAATTTTAAGAATAACAGTTTGAGTAAGTCACCTTCGGCAATGAAGCATTAGAGTTTTTTAGCTTACTTTCAAGGAACTGTGCTGTAATGAAATGCTTGGTAAGCTTGTTGTCATCAATAATTAAAAACACACTGTTGAAAATAAACGTGCCAAAAGGGCTTATTTGGAGAAATGCCATAGAAAATTCATCACTTTTAGAAGCAGTTCTTTAAACAACCATCCTTTGACAGTTCTTTAGGGAACCACAAGAAATTCTATGGAATTACTCCAAGTAACCTTTTATTTGTGACTCTTGAAGAGTTCTTTTAGCAATTTCATAGAAGAACCAATTTTGTTTCCCTAAAGAACCATGTTTGAAAAAAGATATGTGATAAGTTTGAAGAACCTTTTTAGATTTTTTAAAATAAACTTTTCTATAAAGGTTCTGTACCACATGAAGGGTACTTCCTAAAACATTTACACAATGTGGTGGTTCTTTAAACTTTAAAAATGTTCTTCACTCTCACATCATTTACAAAAATCGTTCTTTAAAGAATTGTCCACTGAAAGGTCCTTTAGGGAACCAAAAATGGTTCTTTTATGGAATTGCTCCAACAAACCCCTTTTGGCACCTTTTTTTTCTAAGAGTGTACCAATTTGAGGGTTCTTCGTAGTTCTTCACACTCACATCTTGTTGTCAAAATGTGTTTTTTCTATGGCATCGCTCCAAAGAACGCTTCTTGACTTTATTTTTAAGAATACACTTTTTCCTAGTAATGTCTGACAGCCACACAAGTCAATATTGAACTTTGTGACAGGAAACTGTCAAAGTTGTAAGGTCAGCGATGAGTCGTGCTCAACTAAAGTGAGTCATGCTTGCGAGTTTCTAAGAATGTTGACACCTCAGGCTGTTGCTTTCAGTGAAGGACAATGGTAGAAAGCCTGAGCAAACGGGATTTGACCCCTCAGAGCAGCCGGGCCCTCCCTACTGCTTTTGTTCTAACCAGCATGGAGGCTCACCTGGGGGGATGAGCACGCATGACAAGAGGGGTTAGGACCCTCACACCCCCCTCCCCTTACAGACACATATACATTTGCACACACATTTGCAGGTGTGGCCCCTCAAGCCCCCAGCAAGTTCAGAAGACGCCCATATTTTACAAGATCTCAATGTAAACATTTCCATATAATTCACTGTAATACATGTTACATATTCCATATTAGTGTTTCTGAAGTATTTGGCTACAATGAAGCATGGGTTACAGATGACAGTGTTTTTAGTGACATATTTTATTATTGAGATACACAATATACACTATTTTACACTAACTTTTCTTAGTATATTGTGGACATTGTCAGTACTTAAAGAATGCTGAACAACTGCATTTTGCATTAAAAAGACAAGATAATTAGTCTGTTTATATTGGTTGTAGTGCAGTACACCATGTGTGAGATCAGTGTGCCAAGAGTGTTTAACATCAGTTCTTTAAATGTGGCAGTATTAGTGCCTTGTATATGTAATAAATATCATGTATCGTGAAAATGTCTTTAAGTATTGTGATATAATATGTTTATCATATCACTCATCCCCCAAAGATATGGACTATATTATAGCTTTATAACTTGAGTCTATATATCAGGGGATTCAAGTGGGATATTCTCAAAAATATGATAAATACTGGTAAATATGATAAATATGATAAATACCCGTCTTTAAATAATAAAATGACTAAAACCTTTTACTTGGGCCTCATAACATTTGGTGTTTTGGTTCACAGTTTACAAAGAGACATTAACGGAAAGAGAGTAAACAGTTGAAAGGAATACAAATTTATATTTTCAAATGAAAAAGACGAATGAAATTTAGCGAAAAACTGAATTGCTGTACTATGTGGAGTTCCAATTGATCTACTGAATTATGAGTATTTTTTTAATGTGTGGAAATTATGATAGCTGCATATTTATGGACATGCATATTGAGGCTATTTTGCAAGAATGATCAAATGATCAAAAGCTTTTGGAGGATTTTAACTGTAACATGGCTCTGAGCGCCTGATTGCATACGTGCGTTATCAGTCATACTGTAGGTTATTCTTTGACTGGAGACCATGAAATCTCAAGGGCCAGCATAGGCATGTGTTATGCATTCAGGGGATCTAGATTATCTGTGATGGGATGCAGAAGGACGTGTGGGGTCTTGTAGTTAGGGGTTGCAGGCAGGGGGAATCAAAGTTGTCTGGGGTTGACATCAGCACAAGGTATTTAGGTCAGTTGTGCTGGAAAAATGTCAGTTGTCTGCAGCTCCACAGCACTGCTGAAGAGAATTATTCAATAACGGAGAGCCATATGCTTCCTCAAGTGTAAGGTTACAGTGGTTTCACAGACAGACAGCTCTGTATTGTATTGTGAATAGTACCGCATGCTATTTATTATTTTTTTTGGAGTGTTACAAGACTAGACATTCTTTTTGTCCGTGTGTCCATATTTTCCAGTTTTCAGTGTAAATATTTTAAACCTAGTGTCATAGATTTTCTAGGTAGTTGGTGGACAGGTAAGGTCGTTGCATGTTTGATGTATTTCTGTTTGGATAGTTATGTCGTCTATAGCACGCTGCAAAAAGTGGTGCATTAAATTTACTTGATGTAAAGCATTTTATTTCAATTCAGTACATTATAATGTAGTATATAATGTGAAATATATAACGCCTAAGTGGTAGGCGAAAGCTAAAAGTTGTACATCATTTCCACTTAAATAAGATGATTAGATAAACCGTTGTTTGGGCAATGCTGTCAGTTAAAAACGTTTACTAAAGGTTAATTTAATCTACTATTTGTATAGGCGGTTTATCTTAAAAATTTAGGAACTTTTTTGAATTGTATACACGAGGGTGCAATAGGCAGTTGGTTCCACTCAGTGTTCTGTCAAAACAGTACCATTTCTCAAGAATATGATAGCATAACGTTGTATGTCAGATGACCGTTTGGTCCATGTTCTGTGGTGCACGGCATTGTGAGGAAAGCACACATGGATTTTATTATAGTGAAATTATATAGAAGTACGTGGTGGATGGCGGCGACTTCAAAAGCTTCTGAGATACATTGGGGGAAAGCTAGCCACGATTGTGGCATTTATGTTCATTTTAACTCGGGCTAGTAAAGAGTGGCAAATATGAATTTAGAACTTTAGAAAGTACAACTTTCAGTAGCCCATCACTGAATCCACCCTTACCACTTTTAGCGAAGTCTAAGAAAGTGTGCTTACTTTTTAAGTCATCGTTTTGTCCCATTAGTTGTCTCTTAGGCGGGACAACATGCAGTTTGCAGCTGTCAGTACAGCCGAGTTAGACTGAAATTACGGCAAGAACAGCAATGTTACAAAGCATAAATAGCGCGGAGCTTCAGCAGACATGAGAATGTGGCTTCATAATGACTCATTGAAAAAGCCCAGTTGTTAGAGTTGAAATCTGAGACCATAAAATGCAACCAGATGAACAACTGTCAGTTGAACATCGCTGTTTGCTCCTAACAGACTTGCTTAGACTGGTTTATACATTATATTCTCTTTATAACTGGATTCTGCCCTCACTAGTAGGCTGGACAGGCAGTAGGAAGCTAACCGGCTAACATGCTACACTAATAAAAGATAGACTTAAAGCTCAAACTTTTAAATGAAACATTACTTAAAAAGTGAGACATGAAAAGTCAAGAATGTCACTTACATGAGTGTTACAAGCTAGAAATGTCAATATTTTAACTAAAGCTGGCGTAAAAATCCCATATAGTGCCGGGCTAACCCTGCTAGCCTGATGCTAACATAGCTAACTATCCTGGTGAAAATAAGAGGAGCATTATTGAAGCACTGGTTTAAAAAACAGATTTCTGTATTAGACCTGCTGTGTAATGTCACTGCTTTATGGTTCTCTGCCTATACCTGACTCTCAGCGCAAACACAATTAAAAACTTAAATGAAATTACTGTGTTAGTGTGAATAATTTGTGTAGGTCATAAATAGGATCCTCTGACTAAAGCTTTTGTCTCATGTAGGTACAGATTTCTGTTGTCAGATTAATTAAGCTACAAACATCAGCACACAAGCATTCGAGCATTCCAGTGATAAATATTATTGATATTTTTCATTTATTCCCGCATTTCTATTGTGTTAGGATGTTATAAGCATTTAATGTATTGTCTGTTTATGTGTTGCCGGATGTTCTGTCAATAAGTCGCTCAAAACATCATGGGGTGCAATAAAGATTGAATATTCCAGTCATTTTTGTCAACTTTGTAGTTTTGGTGGCGTAGAATCATCGACATATTACAGATGTAGGTCCTTTAGTTTAAACAAAACTGGATTCTTATGTAGGGTTGTGTATTTAATGAGGTTTCAGGCTACTTCATATATATGCTGATGCCTGGCCCCACCTATCAGTAGTACATTTAGTGGTCACTACAAGGAACGTTTTATAATATGTTGGTGCATTATTACAGAATTCAGTTTATGTGCCGAAGTCGTAAGCGTGCAACTATCAAGTATTTAGCAACCACTGAAATGATTTCAGAACCAAAACGTTCCATTTTATGATCTTTGCATGTTTGATTTTAGGTTTGGCAGTAAAATGATTGGTCGCTGACTAATAATGGTTGGTTATCAGTCAAAAGAATTTGCCAAAATTTGCACACAGTTACTCCGAAAGGTAATTAAACTAAAGGACAACATTACATAATGATGAAGTTAGTTGATGGTCTTAAAATTTTTCAAATTATGTCCAGTCCCTCTGATTGGCTGTACATCATCTTCCTTGGCCTATAAGGAGGTGGGCGTGAGGGTTAAAGTTTGCCCAAAGGGGCAGGGGAAAGTAAAAGGTCGGCCGTGTGACCCTCATGACACGTTTCTGCATTCCATCTGGTCAGCTCTGTTGACAGAGAGAGAGTGAGAGGGACTGGCCGCACTCAGAGGCACTCACCCATGCCTTCAGCCTGAGCTAGCACACACTCGCTCTGGCATGGCTTCCACTAGCAGGCCAAGAGGGCCTTCCTGAGAAGGGAGAGCAGCACTGAGTGTATATCATCACTGCCATAACAAAACCTCTCACTATGAAAATGAAATATACTGTTATTGGTTGTCAGTGTATTACAAAAATAAATGTAATATACTGTAATATATTTTCAACATATCAGTCTTTGTATAGACAATATCTCTGGAGTGGTAACTTTATAGAAGAAGGAAAAAACGTCCTTAACTTTAATGTACGTTTAATGTCTGGTTCTTCTTGCCACCACTGTGAACAATCCTAAATCGGTAGTTACCTCTAGAAGAGACAATTTCACATCAAACCAATAACTTTGTTTACATCTTAAATATTAAATTATGCAAAATTTAAAAGCGTTGGTGGAGAGCTTTTTTGGCGTAAGGTTTTACGTAACATCACCAACAATCCAGGCACAAATTCTCAGCCCATTTAAAAAAAATGGAGGGCATGTAAAGGTCCTTTTAAAGACAGAACTGCCACAATCCAATTTTGTAACATTCCAGTTTCTGCTCTTTTATTAGCTGATGGTAACATGCTAACTCTTGTGCCAGGATCACTTTAGCGAACTCTATCTGCTGCTAACGGCCTATATAGTCAGTTAACAGGCAGTCGCTTTTATGGGTCGACAGTGTTGATTTAGTAAGAGTGTCCCCTTTTCCCCTTTTATGAAGTCCGATTAATTAGAGCGCTCCAGCAGACAAGCGCAGGCTTTCTCAACTACGTAAGCGACGACAGAATGTTTAGTCCATGTAGGGATTTGCGGTGGATTTTGTAGGAATTCTCTTTCTCCCTGTATTATTTAAAGTAGACCATTGTGAGAGCCACATTGCTTTGCTGCTTTGGCAACTCTTTCCTTCAGGATTTCAGAATGTGGCCATCTGGTTACCAGACAGGATCTACTAGGATCCACACATCTGTTACTGCTGCTCATGCGTGCAGTGTACATATGCACACACAACGTGCAAATGCACCCTATAAAATGTGCGCTTTTGTGCTTACAAAGACAGACAAACAAGTGATATACATGCGCTCAAACACTGCCCACTCAGTGCAGAGTCAAAGAGCTATTCATGACTTCATGCAGAGGAAATTTCCTGCTGAATTTTTGTAACCCTCTCCTGAATTCCTGATCATTTTCCCCATGCACAGCTCACACTGCTGTTTTCAGCTTTTGACTTCTGCCTTTCACTGGAAAATAACTACGCAGAGCCAGATTGCTCTAAGGAGTGCTGTGTTGTCCGTTGAAATGCTGTCAAAAGTTTTTTAGATTGTCATGACTGTTAGCCTTTCTAGCAAATGATGGATCTCTTTAGGTGAGATATTTTATTTTACAACACCACTGACAATGGCTTACCTTCTCAAAAACTGATCACTGTCCTGTAGTACTGAAAATGTTATTTATTTATTTATTTTATTTTGTTTAATTTTATTTTATTGAAACATTTTTTTCAGTACTACCAGATAGTAAGTAATTAAATTATCTGACTTTTAATACTTTTAATTCTTTATTTTCTATTAAAACATTACATTTCTAGTTTTTGCTTCTAGTTGAATAAAAGAGAGCATGCCAATATTTGAGGGTTCCCTTAAAAAGGCTTAAAATAGATTTGAAGTTGAAACGACCTAATACGTCTGAAGAGGTCTTATTTTTTACTCTTAGAGATATTTAATTCTAAGAATTATACCTCATGTCCAAGTTGAAAAGAGTCACAGTGTATAACTATCTCAAAATTGAACACCAACCAGGAATTTTCAGCCAACAATGGTCAGAAACTGACCAATGAAAAAGGGCTACAGGACAAAATAAAGTCAATTATATTGAAATGACAAAAAAGTTTTAATACACACTTCTATAACCTAAGAATAGCTCAGCCAGTTTGTATTAGTAAGTCCTGTAGTTCCTGAATAATACGCCTTAGTATTGCATAAGCCTGGGATTTTAAGGGGTTAATACATGGCATAATCTGAGTTTATGTCCATTGTTGGAAATGGTATTACCTTTTCTTTTGTTGAGGTCTTAACAAGGTATTCAAAACAGTTACGCAGCAGCCTTGATGCAGCAACATAACACATATCTAAAACAGGTAAAGAGTTTTATTCAGTAAAATCTATGTATGTGTATGTATGTATGAAGTATTTGTATTTGTTTTAAACCTTGTATCTCCAAAATGATAACTTTATAGGAGAAGGAAAAAACATACTGTACTTTTAATGTAAGTCAATGGAACCAGACTTTTTTCCAGGTCATTTTGGGCTGTTTCTTTGGGTCAATTCATCATGAAATTTACACACAATGTAAAGAGCAACAGCTATTTTCAAATTATGTCAAAAACTGAAAAAGAACAAAAATGGACATATGAGGTTTTGTTCCGACAACAGCGACATACTAGATCTGTCTGTACCAAGTCAAGAGGTTCCTTAGCTGGTGAATTTTGAAGCAGAACTCACCTGGCACACTGTTTTGCTTGTATTACTTCTAGCTTTCATTAGCATTAGCACAAGCCCTCTCAGTTGTGGGTATATTGGACTGATAGCATTTTGTTAGCATCAGCTCTGGAAGGGCAGCAGCCAAGCGCTACAGTTCGTTTGGATAGCTTTTCTTCTCTTAGAAAGATCCCTTATTCTGTTTTTATGGTGCGAGTTCTTTTGGAAGCTGATGTAGTTTGAATATGCTACAATAAAAATTCTTTATATGCAGTAAGCTGATGTAGTTATAGAGGTCTTTAGGCCACAGAGGCCTGCCTGTTTCAGAGAAATTTAAATATTCATCTGCTGTGAGTGCGCTGCATAATTTGTGTAATAACAATAAAAAAAGGCTGATGAATGTCGTTCGCTAAAAGTTCTTCCAAGTTACGTCGTCCCAGTGTATCATCGGCAGTAAAGGATGAGTGAACTCTCTGCTTTGAGAAGAGGCTCTTGTTCTGAACAGCTTGAGAATCCAATCACTAGAGCCTAACGGGAGGTTTGTGAGAAGTATGAGGGCAAAGCCTTTCTTTTTGTTTTGGACAGCCAGAGTAGGGGAGAGTGTTTAGCCACTTGAGCCTGAAGGAGGACGAGCACTCAAGTTCTTCCTCCCTCCTTCACTCAATGGATGTCCCATTCAGCAGTGCTGTAGGCTCATTTGGGATGGGTACAGGTTTGCATATATGAGTGCCAGCTATTGAAATGTTTTAATGTGAAGGAGCTCTTGAGAATGTGAGCTATTGCTACACAGACCCATCAGCACTGATGTATTTTTGAGGAAAGGTTGAAGCACACCACGGAATTTAAATTGTAATGTGTATGTTTGCCTAATGATAGCATTAAGTTCTCATTTTTTACTAACACCACTGGATTATTATAATGTTAAAATGTTCAGAATAGCATTCCCACTAGAGCAAAGTACAGACTATTACTCAGCTTGAAAAATGACTCACAGAGCTCTTAAAGCAGACACGCTCCACAGGTACCAGTCTGAGTGTTGGCTCTACTCCACGCACTACGTTTGAGCTTCGGGGTTTTCTACAGTCATTCAGTTTCAGTTTGGGGGAAAGACCCAAGTTTGTTTGCTCGGATATAGCAGGTGCTGTTTTATATGGACAAAGAATGTGAGAATAATGGGAATTTTCACTTTAATAATTAACCAGTATGACACAACAGCCATGTGACCTACTTCTATCTATGAGGCACCACTTTTATGATGCTCATGGAATCCATTCTGTCTTTTGCATGTAGACGATAGGGGTAGGGAAATATGACGACACAGTCGTTACTGAGATAAATTATGGTCTGATATTCCATTATGAAATCTCTGTTAAGGTACTTGTTATGTACCATTACAAGAACATAGAAAATATACAGGCTTACAATTTAATGAAATGTCAATGTTGGTGTTTTAACAGGACAGTTTTGCGAGTTAATGTATTAAACTACACTTTGCTACTGCAGAACATGAGCACCTTAACACGAGCACATAGCCAAGGGCTCATTTTTAGATGCAACTGAAAAAAAAGCAGCTGGCTTTGGTGCGGCTATTATTGCTACCTTGGCATACTACTCTAGCTGACGTTAGCTAGGGCCAGAAACATTGAAAAACTATTTTTTTTTCTGACCAAATATGATTTCTGCCTATGCGATGACACATGGCCCAGTGAGGAGAAAATACCTTGTGTAGAAGACGAGCCCTTATCGAGCCCTCACCAAAGTTCTGCTTAGCTAGAGTGTTAACTCATCTGAAGAGGCAGCCTCTGCTACATATCCAGCACAAAAACATACTGATTTTCCTTTGCTATTTTTAAATAAGAATGCTATTGAGGTATGTATTGAAGTGTGTTTTTTTTTTTTTCTCTTTTTATTTTCTTGTGGTTAATATCTGTTCATAAACTTATGGATACTGAACTATCAAAATAAATTAAAATACGTTTCCCTAATTTTTATGCTGGCCAGTTACATGCTTAATAAACAGTTGTGATTTAGACCAATTGTACAAAGCCTACGAACACTAACTCAAGTGTCACACTCAAATCTATATAGTAAGAAACAGATTGGTTGTTAGCCCTTATTTATTTTATTACCATTTTTTGATTTTCCCCTTGTTCCTTGTGCTTAGTGATTCTACCTTTTTAAAAACATTTGGGACATTAGCTGGTGCATTGTGTCTGTTAAAACATGTTAGCAAACCTCAGAAAGCTAAATATTGTGATCTGTTTTGTGTATCTTGGCTGTTTTCAGGTATCGCAATGTTACGTTTTTGCCATATCGTCCGCCCCTACTAGACCACGTTCTTGCAACACTGCTTTGTTAATGGTCAATGTATAAAACCAAAGGACTCACTAATGATTTAAAAGAAGTTCCCTCGAGCTGGAAGTCATAAGAAGGCAACATGATATGTGCTGATACTGTTACATTTGTTCACCTACACATACATTGAAAAATAAATGCCTATTGTCTGTAAGATAGTGACTACAATTGAGTCATTATATATATACAGCTGTCTCTTAGGTTAGTCTTTACCAGAACTGTCTGATTACAGCTCTCGTTGTTCTACCTTTTTGGTTGTTGGGAGCTGCAGCCTGTGCTGTAGACGGCTAATCATTGACAGGCTTCAGTAAAGTGTGATTGAGCATTACTGTAACGGCTGCGCACAAAGTCACCCATTAACAGAACCATGGGTGTGAGTGAGCAATCATCTGTCTTCCTGTGTTGTCCCACAAATAACCACAGCAAACACCCCTTAAAATGAAAAAGGCCTTAAAATGAAAAAGGTGAAGAAACTTATAAAAAATGAAATATATTTATGTCTGGAAGCTGTATTGCTGTTGGCAAACACTGGCTGGTCAGTTAGTTTGTCTTTATTAGATGTACTTGGTCAGATGTGACTAAATAAATGGAGAAAATTTGGTTCTTTTAAAGCTTGTTGACCACTGACTGTATGTTCAGAGATGGAACAAATGTGCTTGTATATTCTCATTGTCCTTGTTTTCTGCCTTCTGCAGTTTTATGAGTTATGTTGGGATTTTGGCTGGTGATTGCCCCCTGCTGGCAGAAATATGCGTTGCATGCTTCTAAAAGGAGAGAATGACAGGCCTTGTGCATTTGGCCAACCGCAGAAGTTCAGCTGCTGTCTGTTCAGTTTATAGCATCCATCCCTCAAAAAACAACTGTCTGAATATAGCCCAGGCCATGGCCACACATGAATAATAGTGATCTGAGCAATAAATAGCACTGTCATTAAGCTGTTAGTATACACTCATTGAATATTAATACAAAAACAAGGAAATAAAGAATACAGATCCTCAAAGAAAAATGTAATATTTGACCAATCAAGGCCAAATGGAACATATGACCCAGCAAAACAAAAACAGTTAGCATACTGTTGCTCCCAATTTCAAGTTGAATTAATTCCCACCACTGTGATGTGATGTTGCAAGTAAAAATTGTCTTCATCAGACAAAAAAGTTACTAAAGATCTGCCTATGTTTATGCCCATAAACCCCCTAGAAGTATGTCATGTTTCACAGCAGTATTACGTACAAAAAGTCTAAAATTCAGAAACAGGCAACAATATGCTGACTATTTTACAGGAATATAGACCTGTGCTGGTAACAGATGCCTCTTATGGCCTTGTGGAAAACAACCAAAGTTTAACAGTTCAGCCAGGGGTTCAACCAGGGGCTAATCTAGTAAGAAAGAACAGAAATGAGCATGTCACATTAGCTTTACTGCGATGCTATTTTATCCAAGGCTGGTTTGCCTGATGTCCAGTTGTATAAGAGCTGAGACATTGTATTTACGTTGGTCTTGAAGCTGTTTTGCCTGAACCCTGTCGCTGTGATGTGAGGATGTCCAAAACTGCACACCATACTGTAGGCGGCTTTTTGTATAGCCATGATATCTGGCTGCTGCAATGACATTTAACCAGTGCGGCTCAACAGCCACGTATTCAGACCAATCTCATCCGTATTAATGTAGGATATCACATAACCCTCAATGTTTAACAGCTCAGTTATTTTCACGTAGGTAGTACTAATTAAATTGCATTAAATAAATCAAAAATGATCAACAATAAATGGACAATATTTTTAAACCAGTGATAAATTAGTTTTTATCGTTACTGGAGGTTGTGACCACAATAACTCAGTAAACCATTAGTGGGCACAGGTCCACAGGAAAGTGTGATATGGCAGCACGGAAAATCAGATTACAGTGCTGGGGTGTGTGAATGTGTTGTCTTTATTATAAAGCTGAAAGAATTACAGGACACACACACAGTAGTTATGACACAGCAGTGTTGTAAAGAAGTGTTCAGTCATACTGTTGCCTTCAGGTGGCTTGACATTATTAAAGGGCAAGAGAGACTCTTAACGCTCACTGACTCACTCACAAACACACACGTACACCTCACAGACACAGTAAACATGTGTATATATTAATCAGCACACAAAGTATGCACAAGCTCAACGCGTATGGTTTTGAAGAGTACTGGAAAAGTGGATAGCTGTGAGATGGAGACACATAGATTTAAAATAAAAACATAAACCAGTATGAATGGGCCTTTTCAGTATTGCAGTGCTAGTGCATAACTGGCATCATTTCAGCAACTGAAAAGAGACTGTTAATTATAATCTGAATTAAACTTGCATGTAGGGGTGGGCAGGATAATGATTTTTTATGTAGATGATGTGATGAAGAAAGGTGACAACGCTATTGTTATTGTGACAAATTATAGTCTGATATGCTTTTCCTAACATATCACAGGTATCACCAGTATTTCTACGGGAGGTGTGCAAGTGCTTTAGAATACCATTCACAATGCCAATATCCGAATACTGAAACCTTTATTTTGGTATTTGTTACGTGTCATTATGAGAAAACAGAAAATATACAGGCTCACAGTTCAATGAAATGCCTATGTTGATGTTTTAACAGGACAGTTTTGTGAGTGTATTGACTCAGATTTCTTTACAGTGGTGGTGACAGGAACCAGGGGTCACCATGTCTACAATACAAATGTAGCAATTTTATTTACTATCCAAAACTACCAGTGAACCTAGATGGGTCTTCTGAGTTTTCATGTGTAGTGCTGATGATGACAACATGATGATGACAACAAAAGTTTTTTTGGCCTCCAGCGCTCTGCATGTTCCCCATTGCCATGAATAAATGAAAATACACGGATTAACAAGACTTTTTAGGCCAAAATGTTTTCACAAAACTACCATAAACAATGTCCCAGACATCAGTCAGCATATTCATAAGCATTTTATGTAATGACTCTCTGAGGGAGCTCTTAGAGTTGGATGTCTGATTCCTACCAACAGCACTTTGAACAAATCTGACTCCATAAGTTTCTCAAGAACACAGCATTTCAGACCAAACCACTCTACATCTCAACCATTTGATTGTGTAGAAATTCTGAAAAATTGGTGGAGTTCCCATTTAACATGAGCGCGTAGCCAAGGACACATTGTTAACGATGCTACTGATGTTGTTAATGATGCAGCCAGCTTTTTAAAATTTTAAGGCAACCAGATTACTTACTTTCTCAAGCTAAAACTTTGAATCATTTTTACTGTATGACTGATATGAACTTTGTCACGTTACAAGGACCTAATAATTTTAATAACCAATGACATCACGCTGTAAAAAATGATATTTTGGCAAGTAAAATCACCTCAAATCTAGTTAAAATATCTAATGTTTCCTATTATGAGATTATTGTAAGAATGATAAGATTTATTGATTAGTGTATCCTTATTATAACATTCATTTTACTTGTTTTAGGTAATTTTAACTATGGAAAGTGTCTTATTCCATTGATTGATTATACATTGTTTAATAAAGATAAACAAGTAAAAAGCATTTAGAAATAAGTAATATTATTATATTTTATATTATATTTTAATATTTATATTATATTATATTTTAACTGAAATTCCGTAAGCTCAAATTTACCATTTATAACTGGCCTCAGCTTTGAAAATGACATAGCTTGAAAAGGCTTGTTGGAAAGATTGAAAGGAATTCATCCACAATGCTGCTTTGATACTTCAGTTCCAGAAAATTCCCACTAACAATATTTCGCCTCCGCAAAATTGGATTTGAGTTGGAACTCAGAACATGTTTCTCATTTCCTCACCCTTTGTGTGCTTATTCCACCCTCATTCATTCCTTCAGTTAGTTCTTTCTCAGCACTAACATAATCGGCCGTCTTCACATTTACTGTTCAAGAGGCCTAATAATATTCTCTCAACAAATACTGCTCAGCGTCTCTCAGGATTTGGTTACAGAGCCCACAATTGAGCTAACAGTGACAAGCTTTGACGAGCTAAAGAGAAATATCTCTTCAAATCCGGCTTGATGTCCACTCTCAGGCAGAAAGAAGTGAGCGGCCTTCGCTGAGGTCTATGAAATGGCTGTCAAAACACTTCAGCGTATGTGGGAAAGTGGCTGTGTGCCAGCATCTGGAAGTGTTTAGCCCAGGTTCAGAGAGTGAGGGTGAGGTGTGTTGGGCAAGGAGTTTTCTCTGATCGATTCTGAGCCCTGTTGGGGGGCCCTGGGTGGCTTTTAGGTCCCAGGAGCTTAGTTAGGGGTCTGCTTTGCCGAGTATAACACCTTGCTCAGGATGTGGCAGCAGGGATCACACCTGCCTAAAGCAATAGTTAAACAAAAAATCAAATTCACACAATTTCCCCTTAAACCCAGAGGTAATTTCAATTTCATTTGGGGCACAAATCTGCTAATGTTGATTGTGCATCCCAATCAAATTGACTTGTTTATATGTTTTTTTTTTTTTTTTTT
>JAILXH010178569.1:12859-24091 GCA_023558415.1 Piaractus mesopotamicus
TCAAAAAAGTTCAGCAAATAAATGGTAATTGCGCATTAAAATGTGCAGAAATGTATTTCTGTAGAGGATGTTTTAAAACGTAATTTGACTGGGGCACCCAAACGTTTGCATAGGACTAAGTAGTGGCTGCCACTACTGTGTAGCAAATTTCCCTCTCAGGTTGTAGTGTATTCATTTGACCAGCAGAGGGAAGTATGGTACAACAAAAGGAAAAACAAAGGCGAGGATGGAAACCATTTGAGATGCTGCTTTACCAGAATGTACAGAGCTTTACTCATGACTCAGCACCTGTTTTCACCGAATGTGAATGGTGCATTTATGTGTGAGTCATATTTCAAAAAGGAGAAGAGCTGCATGGTGATTTTGATCTCTATGTAGCCGTCTAGTAGGAATTCTGATGCAGTGCGTTTGCAGGGCAGAATATGCACTTAGATTGATTGAATGACATTTCAAAAACACACACACACACACGCCTTTGCATTCACTATTTATGTTGCCTGTCTGCTTTTATGAGTTCCCAGCAGCGGATGGATGAGCCGAGTGCAGGTGGAGGGGTGAGTGGAGAGTCAATAAGGGTGATTCATTTGACAGTGGTGCTTTGGCTGTGCATGTGTGCTCATGTGTGCATTACATGGAAATCACGGGACCCATAAAAGCCCTTAAAGGAGGCTCATAAAGTGTCCCTCTCCAGGTCAGGCCTGATGTATGGTGTAACGTCACATTGATCCTCCACTAACAGGTGTGTGGTTGAAGGTGACCTTCCAGCTCCAACACAGATGACTTTGCCATACAGCTCAAACCAACAGAGCACTTAGTCAATGCTCCATAAAGAACACTGTAAAATATGTTCAGCCTGCTCACATTTTTACTGTATTTATTTAGCGCATGGGTTCACAGTCATCTGCAAAAGTTCGGACACTTCTCTACAGAGAACAAAATTAAAGCCACAATGTCTCCTCTCATCTGTAGAGACTCTTTGGACCTTCCCAGACTGAAATGGCTCATTCCAGCTCCTCTCTGGCTCCTCCCTGACTCCACCCCTTCATTACTATACACACCTGTGACTCTTAGGTCTGATTAGCAACCCTTCATATACTCCTTCATTTGGCCTTGTGTCTTTCAAAGTCTCTTTTGTTCCTTCCTGAACACAGCTGTTTTTCTTGTTTGAAATTCTCCTGTTTGGTCCTTGATTTGTCTACCTGGGCTGCGTTCATCCCCAACAAAAAATAGAAAAATGTTTATTTAAACAGAAACGGTGGTACGCTGAGCACTCAGTGCTGCGCAAACATTGCAACTATGGCAGCTAAGAAGGCCTTTCCTGGTGTCCTTGTACACTCTCAGGAAAAAGGTGTGCAACTGTCACTGGGGCAGTGCCCCTCTTGATACTGGGGTGGTACCTTCAAGGGTAAATCTCAGTACCTTTAGTCAGGGAGCATATTTGTATCATAATCCATTGAAATTATATTTTCTAAATTGTATTGACTCCACACCCTGTCTTGTCTCTGGGCTTTTTATTTAATTGTTCTGATTTAAAACATTAGGTTATGAAAAGGTACATATGTACTTTTCACCTGGAAAACCTTATTTAAGGTGCACGATTGGACATTAAAAACACTGTTGTACCTTTTGATGGTACATTTACATTTTTTGTACCTTGATGCATGAAATGTACCTGCACAGAACCTTTACTTCTAACAGTGTAGTTGGTACTTTTAAAAAAAAAAACTTACAATAAAATATCTATGACAAATGTCTTGTAATTATTTAATTGTTGCATACACAAAGCTGCAGTGGCCGCATTTGTAGAGGACTTTGTAGAATTCATTGTGTGTACTGCCTTTTTAATACAGCAAGGTTTATATTCACGTCTCCGCTGACCCATCGAACAAAAGAAAACCTACCTCAAAGCCCATTGCACACTGTTTTGACGAAACGTGTCGCTTCACCCAGAAATGTTATTATTGTTAAAAATGGTGGTTTTTCAAGGGTTCTTTAGTAAAGCAAATGGTTCTATATAGAACCATAAACACTCAAAGAACCCTTTGCATGTTTAAAGGGTTCTTCAGATTGATGGGGAATGTGCTGTAGATGGTTCTGTATAGAACCTTTTATAAAAAGGGTTCTATATAGCACCAAAAAGGGTTCTGCTATTGTTACAATGTCAAGCTTGTAATAATAGAAGAAGCCTTTTTGGGTGCACAACATTTTGAGTTTGAATGTGCCCCAGGTTTTTGCTTTATGGATTCACCTGTGTGTCCTGCCTGTTTTCTGACCCCTGCCTGTGGTGACTGAGTTTTGGATTGCTCTTGAAAAATGAAAAAGCTACTCTGTACACGCAGCCTGCTTATGAACCCCGTTTGTTAATGCTGACAACAACATTAAATATGACATTTCCCAGCAAATTTTGGCACACAATCCGCAGCGTTTAAAAATAAAACATAAAATACAAACTGTGCCATCTTTTGCACAGACCAGTTTTCTTTCATTTTATTTTCCATATATGTATAAGTAAACAGTAATTGTGTATTTAAGTATGCAGAAGTGTGTTCTCCGAAAAATCAATAAAACATGCCATTTGACTGGCGCCAACATTTTGCATATGACTGTATTTACCGAAAAGCGGTCATTCATTTTTGACCATTCTGTAACATCTCTTTACCCCTTAGAATTAAATGGGCTGTTTTTGTTAGCATGCATTTAAGACGGCTCTGTTCTGATTGACTGCCCCGCTCCTCATTCAAAAAAGCAGTCCAGGCTGAAACATTCCTTATAACCTCAGTGTGAATTTAGCAGAGCTAAACTGTGGATTTTGTGACATCACAAACAATGAATTCAAACGTTTGCAGCTTATTTTCCATGCATGGACTGGGGTGGGAATGATGTTTTAAAATGTTAACAATGTTTACATACTACATCAAACTCTTTAATTTAAAAAAAAAAGAGAGCAAATTCAGTTTTCCATTATAAAGGCCCTGTAAAAAGACAGGTCGCAGCTTTGCACTTCATTAAATGTAGTTCTACTAGGTAACTAAGTAAATTGTGTGTTATTTGCAATCATTTTTTTGACCACATGCTACATTAAGAATGTGAGACCTGAATGTGAGAGTTAAAGTTCCTTTAACACTATTAAAGTAGATATTAAATATTAATGTTGAAATGTGCTGTAATTAATTACAACTTCAGATGTTAATTTAGTTTTACTTAATTTTACTTGGTAATGTCTTTTACAGTGAATGGTGCTCCTGAGACGGAGGAACCAAATACACACAGGAAGCAGACTCATCTTAATCTCTGGACTCCATGGCTTCACCATTGCCCTACAGGCTGCAGTGCCCTGAGGAACAAGAGGAACAAAAGCCCCACAGGAAGCAGTCATCCCAAGTGGGATTTAAACCCTAACTGCAACAGAGCACGTACCAAGCAGTCATGTTAGCATAGCAGTGGCTTTAGCATTTGCAGTACTGAATGTGCTTTCTTACTGTCCAGGTTTTCATTAGGATCTGACCTGTGTTAATATTTTGTTACCAATACAAACATGGATTTTAAGGAGCAAAAAGTTCCAATAACTGATAATATCAGCTGATATAATCTTAAACTGGCAAAACATTAAACAAACTTCAGTAGCTTTAATTAAATGGTGCCTTACTGACTGATATGATTGTGAGTTGTCATTTGTTTTTCTTTAGTTCTGAATTGTCAAATTTATTAAATACATACTAAATTAATAAATACTATACAAATAATAATGTGCAAATTATAGCACAAAGTTGTATTGTAGGGCTGGGGTGAATCCTGGTGATGTTGTGCTGCCCCCAGCCTGGTCATAGTTAAGCAGCAAAATGACAATCCCTTCCAGGATCAGTAAAGTACATAACATTCAAATCTCTCTGTTACACATTTTAAGAAGTGATTAAACAATGCTGCTTTACTGGTGGTATTTTTTTGCTGATAATGCATTTGCAGGTGAGGATATTCTAAGCCAACCAATATAATTATGAGACCCTAGTATTTATGTCAGCTAAAGCACTATTCTAGGGGAGGTTATGTGATGTAAATTATAAATAATTTGATCAGAATACAGTATGTGTATTTTTCCCCAAAATGCCTTTTTAATAATAGAAACTGAGGGCTTGAAATGTCAAAGTTCAGAGGTTCACACCAAACATGCATTATTAGTATGTTTGTTAAGCTAATTATTTCTCCCAGACTTTGAGACTGCAAATTCATACTGGATTAAAACTGTGGATCTGATGAGTAATCAATGTCTCTGAATCTGTAAAGCAGATTTAGCTGGAATAGGGCTTAGGAGTAGCTCTGTCTAGCTTTTCTGTACATGCTACTGTTGAGGGGAGTGTTGCCCTGAAGCTAGTGTTAAGTGGATAGCACTTACATGCCCCATGGGAGAACACACTGATCTAGCTAAAAAAAACGCTGGCTAAAAGCAAAGTGACCCAGAGGTCATGCTTATCCGTGCCTTCTGAGGTTGTTTTATAAATTGTTTTATTTTGTGCTAATATGTTAAATTCAGCAAATAAACAGACATTGTTCACTGATATTTACATTTATACTGCCATATATAAGCTTGTTCTCTGTAGAGGATGTTAAATTGTTTTCACAAAACATAATTTTACATTTAATAGGATGACGGAGATAAATAACACTCTTAAAATAAAGGTGCCAAAATTATTCTTTGGAGCAATGCCAACTAGCTTGGTTTCTTACAGAACCTTCCAATTGAGTTTTTAAAGACCATCACTTGAAAAGTTTCTTAGGGAACCAAACATTGTTCTTCAAAGAACCCTTTTGGCACCTTTATTTCTAGGAGTGAGTCCAGTGGCTTCTTTGCACCAATTATTTATCCAACGTACATCTGTTTAACCAACCATGCAAGGTCAATTGGCTACGTGAGGCTATTCGAGCCTGCTTCCTGAAAATGACCAGCCTCTCCCAGCAGCGGAAACACTGCAAGCCCTCAGGGAGGCTGCAGGCCATGCAGGAGAATCGGCTCGATTTACTGCCCCATCACTTCTGCCCTAATGAGGAAAAGCTTGAAAGGCTGGAAACGATCAGGGAGATGGATTGTGCACCTGATTATCACACCATTAGTGAATATACACAAGTAACAGTATGATATGATATGATATGATAACACTGTCATATAGAGACAGTGAAAAATTAAATGTAATAATATGTCCCAATCTCTTGCCACAAGTATTGGCTTGGTGAATGCTTTGACTGAAGTTGGTGTCCGGTGTATAATGGACACATCCTAGCATATTGTCACTATCTTAAAATTTGTACCTCCAAAAAAGGAACTTAATAGGAGAAGGATAAAAAAAAAATGTTTGAACTTTGATGTTAATATTAGTAATTTTAGGGCAGTTTTAGGTACATTTATCATAACATGCATAATGCAAAAGGCAGCTGACAGTTTGAAATGGTTATAAAATAAGTAGTTGAAAAGTCAGCGACTGTATGTGCTATATAACAATATTGATCTATTTCTAAGGGTTTTGAAAAGGGGTGGATCCAGGGGGTCACCTGAAATTTGACTGGCCACCCCAAGTCTGATAGGTTGTTTTTCAGTTTGGATTTACGGGACAAATGCAGCTGATTCATACACAAACATCTGAAATTTGACTAGTAAGACTAAACACAGCTCAACCGTGATGTCATTTTTAAGTTCAACAGGTATAAACTTGTTAGGAAAATAAAACAAGGTATGATCATTTTAACATGTAGTTGTTCTTTAAGGTTTATTGTCCATATGGATTTATGAAATCTAGCACTTGCTCACTTAATGTCAACACAAAAGCTGGTGAACTGTAGACTGGATAACTGCCTAGAAGGTAGCAGTAGCAGCTAGCAGCTGTCCAACATTAGCCTGACTGTAAATAAAACAACCAGGAGCTGCATTTTTCCTTTTTGGTTGCTGTTGTCATGGAATATTAGGACTTTTTTTTTTTTTGTAAAGCTAGCTAATTTATATTTTTCCCTATCAATTTAGACTTAAAAACATATCTTTGATTATGCTTTTTAAATGCATAGTTTTATTCAAGTACAAAAGTCCAAAGATGTGTGAAAACTTGAAGTGGATATATGTACTGGAAATACATTACCTAACAAAAGCAAAAGTATCTGGATGGTTTTGATCACCTTGTTTGAGTGTAGCAATGTCATGACCACCCCAAACTAATTCGATGTCCCACCCTGGCCACCCCAGTCAAATGTTCTGGATTCATCACTGGATTTGACGCAGTTGTACAATGGGGTTTTGTATCTGCCACATTGTTACTCTGCTTAGGTTCTGTTCCTTATCATACTTTATGTGAATGCTTGTATATAAAATGCAGTTACAGACCCCTGAAAACACATACACCTAGTATAGAAGAGTGGGGCTATGAAGTAGGATAAACACTGATAGACAAATGAGAGAAAAAGAATAAGAGTAGTTATGAGAGAGCAATGATGGCAAAAAGGTCTTAGTACTTGGGGAGCTGAAATAATGAACAAGATAATGTGACTGTTTGTCTGTGCATGTGCGTGTATTCCACTCTCTGTCTGTCTCTGTAGGATTGATGTATTTCACAGCCAGCGTCCCACTACCAGAACTCATTATCGATCTGTCCTTGTTCTTCCCTACCATTCCTTTACCCCTTCCATTCTCATGAGTGACAGTTATGGATTCTCTACATACCCCATATACTCCCATGTACTCAGGTTACCTTATCATACATTATACATTAATATGAGTCAGTTGACTGTATTTACCCTTGACCGGATGATGCTGGGCTCATATTCAGATGTTCAGTTCAAACTTACATACAGTTGTTTTAGAACATGGATAATCAATAATTGCCTAAAGCATATCTTCTTTCTTTATGAATCTCCAAGATGCAAAGTGATATTGTGGATTTTGCGTGTCCAGGATCATGGACTTGATTGCCTGGAAACAATTAAACACTAAAGGATAAAGAAAAAAACTCACACCAATGTCTTTAAAGTCTAGAGAGGTGATTAATAGCAAGCAACAACACTCTGCATGTGTCAGTACCAAAAATGGATTTATTGTCTATACCAAGACTCATCAGTTCTGGCCTAATTACCAGGTTTAATATGTTTGTTGGTCTCCTGCTGATTGTAACTGGGATGGACTTCAATCCTCCAGGACCCTTGATGACCCTTGCTATACACCTTCTAGCTTGTATCATCTCTATAGAAAAACATTGCCAATAGCAGGGGACTTTCTGGAGCAGCCAAATATGAGCCTAAGGTCACCTTGCCTGATGTCAAGTGTTGGCTACTCTGTAAATAAAAGTTCGCTAACTTTTCTTGATTCAAGTGTGTACATTGGTTCCACAGTGTAGTAGGGTATAAAGCCCCCCAGCAGTGGGCTGTGGAAGACTGGAACTGTGTTCTCTGGATTGATGGAACTCCTTTCAGGACTTTTGGGTAGAGTTGGAGTGCTGCTCCAACATCAGCATCTGACCTTTCTAATGCTCTTGCAGCTGAATGCAATCAAATTCTTACAGCAATGCTACAACATAAAGTCTTTAAAGGACAAACTCTCTATTAATACCATTGGCTTCAGATAAAATGTTGGACAAGCAGGTGTCCACAAACTTTTGGACATATAGCATATTTCCTAAAAAAACAATATTAGACAACTCTTTTCTCCATGTCTTTATTGAGTGCTGCATCCCCTCAACTGAGTTACATTTTTTGTCTTGAGGCTGCAACATGCAGTTCTGCAGTGATGCAGGTATAGTTTTTTCCCAAGTGGAAGCTTATAATTCCAACAATTCTGAGAGGACTTGAATGTGGCACTAGAGAAAACGTTTGTAGGATTAGGTATAAATCATAGGGGCCAATTATTGTGAATACAGAAGTGGACCATTAAAATGATTCACGTGCGCTTTTACAGCTGGAGACAATGAAAAACTATTTGCACGAACCATTTGTAATATGCAGTGCTCACCAAATGAGCTAAATGAAAATTTCATACTTAAAATACACTCATACAGTACCTAGTAATCTGAAAGCAAAGGTTTCTAATGAATTCCTAGCTTGGACATATGGTAGGATAAACATTTAAGTGAAAATTCTTCAAGTTTTAAAAAGGATTTTCACATTTGAACATCTCATTTGCAAAGCTGGTTCTGTCAAGAACCATCCACTTACAGCTTCTTTAGGCAGCCAAAAGAAGTTCTTCCATGGCAGCACTCCAAAGAACCTTTTTTGGCACCTTTCTTTTAAGAGTACAAAGAATGCCTTATACTGCCTCAATATTGTCTCCTTTCAAGACATAAAATGAAGAAAAGGCTGCTTTGCGTCTTACATTCTGTGTCTTTCTCCTTCATGTCTCCTTTACCTCTCATTGACCTCCACTTCCCTTTCACTCTCCTTCCTCCTCTCGCCCCCCCATCCTTGTCCCAGAGCTCCTCCGTCTCCATTGCCAGTGCACCAACCCACTTAAGCGATTGTGAAGGCTTAATTGCTGTGCATTAAAATTTCAGGGCCGGCTCTTCCATCCTGGGCCGCTGCTATGACAGCAGGGGAAGATGAAGTGACTGTATGCGAGCCACAAGGCCCTGAGTGGGCCCAGCGCTCATGCTCAGTGGCCTTTAGAATAACCTTCATCAGTATGAGTACAGGGCTCTACTCATCCTTTAACTTCTCCTTTGGGCCAGGGAGAGAGGCGCCAAGAACTGGCCATGTTGTCTACCTCTGAAGAAGTTTAGATCTCTATTTCTGTCTCCTTCTGTGACTGTAAAGCCCAGTCCACACTTGATGCAGTTTCATCAGTCAAACTCTCTAGTTTTAGAGCGGTTGCTCCTTTATCTACTAATAGGACTTGTGTGAAAATCTGATGAAGTTTTAGGTCAAATTTATGTAGAAATATAGAAGCTTCTAAAGGGTTCACAAACTTTCAAGCTCCACTGTACATATTAGAGACCTAGACAGCTGATAACATCATTGCACAGCGAGGAGAGGTCACTTGGCTACACAGGTACTCCCTCTTTGTGAATTGTTTAACAAAATGAAAGGTCTCTCACCTGTCCCACTTACCCTTGGTTCAGCAGCAGCTTTGGCTTTGCTGTGTGAACTATAACAATATAAATTAACCCAGATTCATGTAAACAAAGTCACTCAGAATGGTTTGATACGAAATGCTCCATCCTAGAGAAACTTACAGAGACAGAATTGTTCATTACAGTAGTGGCAGGAACCAGAAGTCCAAAGCGTTTAATAGCTACCACACAGAAAGTTATTATATTAAATCATTATGAAAATGCTGCCTGGTGCCTGAAACATTGCTTTACATATATTTTTAAAATCCAGCATACAGCACAATTTTTGAAAAATGAATGTAATTCCCAATTAAATGGAATTGAATCTCTTACCTGGGGTGCTACCGACAATAAGTAGAACAGATAATGATTCACTATGTTCACGAATTGAATCAGAAAGAACTGATAAAGAACAAGGCCTTACATGATTACATATATGATCACCTATATTATGAAACACTGCAGGCACCTCTCTCTGTGATTGCTGCTATCAGACATGTGTAGAGAAAACTGGAGAAAGGAGTAGAATGTATGGCCGTGGAGCTGTTAATGCTGCAGATTAAAAATGCAGTGCTGCACTGCTGAGGCACAGGAGAGCCCATGTTCTAGATTTAGGGCTGTGGGTGTTTGTTTCTTTACCTGGACTGAAGCCATCCTGGAGAGACTTGTAAGTCTATTCTGTGTGTGGTGTGTATATGTGTATGTGTGTGGGGGGGGGGCTTTGCTCTGTTACCATGGCAACAGAACAAATCAGGTGAGTTCAGAAGGCAATGCAAAGCTGACATAATAGTAGATCATACATAGAGGGTAAAAGGGTTCTACTACCTTGCTAATATGTGAATTACTTTTACAAATGTAGTTTTTGTGACATACAAATAAGGCACACACACACACACACACACACACACATGCATGCATGGAAGCCTCAGTTACCAGCTACTGCATTAAAGCAGTTCAGTTTTTTGCTCATCACAGGAGACTAGATAATACTTACTAATCAGTCATGTCATTCTGGCTGGTTCATGTTTGATATAACAACTTGCCTTTTTTCCTATTGGTTCCTACATGGTTTCAAGCATACTCCGTAATGTTTATTTACTTTGAATTAATGGAGGAATGAACAGAGCCTATTCATTTTCCCACCAACACCCACACAATAATATGGTTTCAGTGGTTCTAGTTTAGACCTTTGGTTTGAGCCAAAACAGTCAAAAACGAAGAAAAAAACACCTCTACAGCAATGCCAATTTCTGCTGGCGCCCCTATGGGATTTTAGTAGTATGTTAACAGTAAGCTAGAATCAATTCACATGAACATTTTTGGCCATTCTAGTATGTACTTTAATAGTGACTCAGTAGAGAGCCCTGGCACAAGGCTGCCACTGCAGTTTACTATTTCTAACACCTGACTGAAACACATTGATCAGGATATCACTATAAAATTTTTCTCAAAAAAATGGTCCCAACCATTGTAAATCAAACTGTAATTGGTTGATTCCATTCTTAGTTTCTAATTATGTTAGTGGTTAATCTGACAGGTTAGGCCTTAATTTAAGCCCCTGAAGCATCAACTGGTGACCTCACTCGGGTTTATCTACATAGATACCACAGAGAAAAAAAAAATCTGATTGGACAATATTCCATTGGATGTTTCAAGCTTGTAACCTTTTTGTTTCCAGCAAAAAGCTGACACTGAAATATGAGTATTACTGCAATACTTGCAAACTTTAAAGACAACAACCATGATGATTATATCATTAAAAAATGCATTTAAAAAGTGTTTACAAACACTGTAAAGGGAAAAAACATAATAAAGTCTTCTCAGAGGTAGGTGAAACATGATGTTTCACCTGCCTCTGCTACCACCCCCACTTATCATCAAGTGAAACACTCAGCTAACTCAGAGACCCTCCCTGATACTGTGCTTCACTAGGAGCTACGTCACAATACAGAAGAAAAATGCGTTATGATTTTGATTCACTATAAACATTAGGACTTAATTATATTAAAGAACATGGTGCAGTAATATAACTGTAGCACTAAACAGGTCCGTGAGGAAGAAATGGGGAGCGCTTTGCAGAGTGAAACAGCTGGCCTATACGCTGCATGTGTGAGTGAGAGAGACTGGGAGAGAGAGAGAGAGAGAGAGAGAGAGAGAGAGA
>JAILXH010178576.1:0-12963 GCA_023558415.1 Piaractus mesopotamicus
AAACACACTCCTAAACCTTGTGGAAAGCCTTCCCAGAAGAGTTGAAGCTGTTATAGCTGCAAAGGGTGTGCCGACAATATATTAAACCCTATGGATTAAGAATGGGATGTCACTCAAGTTCATGTGTGTGAAGGCAGACGAGCGAATACTTTTGGCAATATAGTGTATTAGTCTTGCCTTATACAACTACACGGCTCCACATAAATGTGTAAGAAGAAATTCATCATACGAATTCATCTTGTACTGTAATTTTACAGAGCAGTGAAGCACACTGGACAAGGACAAGAAAGTTTGCCACACTGTATAATACTTACAGATAAAACTACAAAGAGCATCCTTTATTTTTTCAAGGAGTCAGGGTATTTATAAAGCTTTGAAATTCGCACTTCCTGGCTTTACCTAACAATGACTGTGAACAAGCCATAGCCCTAACAAGCTAATTAAGGTCTGAGACCTTGACAGAAGTCATCTGAGAGCTCAAATCTCTTTTGCATGGTGCTCCTTTCGTTTTGTCACTCTAAAATTGAACAAAACAAAAATAACACATCAATCTTGCTTAAAATGCTGAAAAGAATGTTTCACCTGTAACGCCTTTTGAAGATCATTTTCTACTCACTTAACGTATTCAAACTGACAGAAATTTTGAGCAGGATGAAGCCACTGTTTATGTTATTTCATAGTTCTGATGTAAAATAAGGAAAATAAGGAAAGCTAATTTTTTCAGAATAAGAAATTGCAGTTTTTGTGTTTCATAGTTTCATCTTTATATTGCTCTTACTCAGATACATTTTTCCATCTCAGTAACCATTTTTTACATTTCTGTGCACAATAACAATGAGAATCATGCTGTCTCTTATCAAGGCTACACCTTCTAACATCAGTTTTTCATCACTTAATTACTTTTCTATGAATATTGTGAAAAAAAAAAAAAAATTCTCTGCAGCAGATGCCATCTTATGTCAGTAAGTACTGGGAATGTCCAATAGTAGCAGGGCTTTGGAATTTCATAATTGAATTTATTTCTGAACTATCAGATATAAAGTCACCAACGTGTCCGGCTCTTCTGTTATTATATGCTGACTCTGATATCACCCTGAGTATCACCCCTTCTTCTCATGGCAGGTTCAATGGCTCCCATAAAAACAATTCTGAAGCAATATCATGAGCCTAAGAAGAAAATGTAGCTATAGTACTTCTGATTCTCGAATGCTGCACAGCTAACCTCAGAGGAACCGAAAATGACTAAATGGAAAACTGTATTACCGCGTAATTCTTCTTTTTGCTGTTCAAAGCATCTTCCCTATGCACATTTCCTTACAAAAACCAGTCAACTGGATGGATCCATTATGTACAAAACTTGTCATAATATCCACACAGAAAAAACAAAATGACCGAGAACAACAAAGCACTGTCTGCAACTTACAGTACACCGAGCACCCAGGGCTGCCACTTTAACAAGAGAAAACTTTACAGGGGGGGAACACAAAGTTGTGTTGTGACGTTGGGTAGATGCACGGTATAATTACGCCACTGCGTTTCTCTCCCTGCAGCCTAATGAAGCCCAAGCCTCCAGCACTCTTTGATGGTGGTAAATATAGCAGTGCCAAATCCCTTAGCGTCGCCATGGAGACTGCAAGGGCAAGGCTATAGGAGCAAGAGGGCTTTACAAAAATAACCAGAACACCCTTAGCGGTGGGTTTCATAATACATCAACACAGTCTATAAATACAAGAGACGCTTTTTCAACAGCACATCGCCTTCCTCTCGTCTCCATACTGAGTCAGTGAAATATAGCCACAATCGCTGACGTTTTGAGAGATTCACTGTCATCGGGGTAATGCAGGAGCATCAGACAGGGAGATATATGTGAAAGGTGGCAAAGATGTGGCTGATCTTCAGAAAATAAGGATCACTCCAAACCACCAGAGTGGCGACATCCGTTTTCATACCTTCTATCAAAAAAAAATATATAGTTGTACCACAGTTTGTATGTATTTTTTCACAGTATGCAGTGCATCTCAAAGCTTTTAAATGTTTAGCACCTCAACATATACATCTACAGCATTTGGCAGATGCTCTTATCCAGAGCTATTTTCAATATGATCATTTTTACACAAGCAGGCAAAGGTAGTGTTAGGAGTCTTGCTCTTATTGGTATAGACAGTATTTGCAAAACCCAGAAGTGTCTGCGGCCATATTGTTGACATTCTGTCAGCATAATGTTTATGAACAGTCGGTGGCTTCCAAATCAAGATTTCAAGATAAAGTCAGTTTGATTGGAGGTGTTGATTTGTACCAAATCGATTTGCATTATGTACAATTTAACGATTTGTGATTATGCATTATTGTCCGCAGTAACAAATCCAGATGTCTTTACCTACCTAATTACCTAAATTCTGCATTAAAATATGACAGCATTTCACTCAACTGCTGGCATGTATATTTCCTCCTTGACTTTCTGTACTGCAATGCATCTAATACCCGAATAGTGATTTCAGTACTCAAACAGGCTACTGACACCGGCAACGATTAACCGAGCGCTCGACTATCCGTGCATATCCCTCTTAACCATTTCTAACTAAACACCCAGACTGAACAGATGGACTGAACCCAGCCTAGTCAGGAGCAGAATGCCAACTGGCTCATCTGAGTGAGGATGTCTTGATGTCTTGAGGGGCTTGTGGACAGCAGCCTCGCTTGGCTAAAGGAATTAAAAGGTCAGCAAATGACTCCGTGGAGAAAGGCGCCTGGAAAGATGTCAAAAGTGCTACTCTTAAGTTGGCAAGAACATGAAGTTTGCCTGCTGTCTCGTTTCTTTTGCCATCCTACCTTGTCACTCCATGAATATGTGTGTGTGTGTGTGTGTGTGTGTGTGTGTGTGTGAGAGAGAGAGAGGGAGAGAGAGAGAGAAAGAGAGAGAGAGAGAAAGAGAGACAGAAAGAGATGGAGAAGGCTGCATATACAGTACAGTACTATTTATCTCAGCATTAAATGTTTTTGACAATGAAAGCACCTGTAATATTAGAATAAATACAAACAAACACTAATACAGTAAAATGTGACAAGATTTATTTTGTTTTTAAATATTTACATATATGTCGGTTGGAAGAATACAGTTAGAAGAACACCGGTTTGGTTCCTGAGCTCTTGCTGCAGTCATTATATGTGTTAGTTCAATTCCATCAATAGCGCCTGATTTCATTTAATGAATGACTGATTAGCTGAAGCAGGTATTGGATGGTAACTGTAAATACTAGACTTCATCGAGGAGAGATTTGGAAATGATTATGGTAACACAAATAACATTGTTTATTCGTTTGCATCGTGGCATTTGGCAGATTTTCATACAGAGCAACTTACAATTTGCTTTGTTTCCCTGGGTGGGGGAAGTCTGCCACATAGAAGGCAAAAAAAAAAAAAGCTTAAAAAATTAATTTTGGGGAAATGCAGCAGAAATGCTTGGGAGCAACAATATGTAATCTGTATCACTGAAGATAAAATATCAACAGATAAGGTGAACATAGGCTAGTTTTATACCTGAAATCAGGCGGAATAGCAGCAAATTAAGCTAAACGTTTCACTTGCAAGGGGACAATTGAAAGTTCGGCGAAGTGTATTTTGTTTCTAGGGTCAAGGGGCAAAAAAAAGCTTTGTGTGCCATTGCTGCATGACTTAAATTTAAATATTGTTTACCATTTAAAACCATTTCTTTCTTTCTTATTATTAAGTATACTATTTCTTTACTGATTTTTATGACAAAGCACCATCACTCTCCCACTACAGACCACTGGCTCCTCCTCAGTACTGGCCCAAAGACCATCAGAGGACCAGTGTTTGACTAACTCTGCAGTTGCCCAGATAAATTGTTTCGTAAGTCATTTTCTCAGATGCCTAGAACTTTTGCCCAGTACTGTATATGCAGAGAATGTTGAGTGTACCGCTTCTTTGATCTCTGCCTCAAGCAGGATCTTGTGGTTCACTGTATTAATATATGAGACAATGGCTCGCTGATAAAGTAAGCGAGCTAATACTGCATCCGTTCCAATTAAATCTGATTACAGGCACGTTCAGTGTATACATTCCAAGCATTCAAGTTTAATTTGATGTGTAATATCTGTGCTAGATTCAAACATTCATATTATGGATTTAGGATGATAGCTGTAGGCCTTCTTTATAATGGAAAAAAGATCTTTGCTTTAAATGTTGTTTGAATCGGTGTTTTTTGGTGTCAGGGGAAAAATTCAGTGATGAAAAAGAGAGAAGAAAACTCTCCAAGCCAAGGCACTCCTTAAATTAAAATGTCTGTATTGTATTGATATGTCCTAGCTGGACTCCTAAAAAAATCTTCCTCCAGAGCGGCTTGTGCCTTATTTGCGCCCTGAAGAAGGCACGAGTCACTACACATGGGCATTTTTTAACGGTCCAGCTAGGACATGTCAATACAATAAAGATTTTTCATTTAAGGAGTGCCTTGGCTTGGAGAGTCTGTTTCCTCTCTTTTTCCTAATTGTATTCATGCTACAGAACCTAGCAATGTTATGACTGACCAGGACGGAGTGGGTTGTAATAAAGAACTGTTCTTGATAAATGTACCTGAATGAATTCCTCTCATGAATATTACTGGGCATGTTTAGGGTGGGCTGTAATAATAGAATTCTTATTTATTTATTTATTTTTCATGTAGCTGTAAGTAGGAGATTTCTACACTACTATTTGTATTTATTTTGTGTAAATATGTGTATATAGGGACGTACAGTTGTGTGCTGTATGCTGATTTTCTATGTGAAAATAAGTTAACACGTCCTCTTCAGAGAATTCTGCACATTTTAATACACAAATACTGTTTATTTGCTGAATTTAAAACACTGGGGGAAAAAAAGATGAAATGTAGCCTGTGCACATTTTATACTGCTCGTTTAATTTTTTTCCTAATATGTTAAACTCAGCTAATAAACAACAACTGTGCACTAAAATTTGTAGAAAAATCACCTAATTTTCACTGTTCAAACGTTTGCATACGACTGTAACAATACAACGTATCGTACTGTATTGAATTGTGTAGCAGCATATCATATCGTTGTATCATGACCAGCATGTTAGCTTGTGGCTAGTGTGTTAGCTTGGGGCTGACATTAGCTTGTGTCTTGTGTCAGATTGTGGCACTAATTTTAAATATTGCACTTTTATAAGGTCAAATTGCCTAATAAATGGAAAATGGAAACATCAACATAGTAATGTGACACGTCTAATTGAGACAGGACTCTATAGTATCGAATCAAATAATGAATTTTGTGAATCGTTACAATCTTAGTATCTTATACAAACATTTGAAGGGTATAGCGCAAACCACCACTGAGTTTTAGAGGCTTCAACAAAAAAAGTGTTCCAGCACCCCTCCCCCCCAAACGAAACAGATTCTATACTGTGATCATACCTTTTCACCTCAATACAGTTTCCTTCACTTTCAGAAAGGAATAATGGTAATATAGAATTTCTCAGCACAGAGGCTGCTCACAAACAGCCAAACAACCCCCAGCCGCCTCACTCTCCAAATCAAACACGACAGCTGACACACTAGCTAATGACACTATCAGTATGGGTTGTGACAGAGCTTTGAGCAGCGACAGTGCGCTTGTGTTTCCTCACTGGAGTGGAAACACAGGTACATTTCCATTTCAATACACCGTCCCCAGCCCAAAGCAATCACCTGCTCACTGTGTACTAATAAATTCAATAAGACATGGCCTTTGACCCTGCCAGCACCAAGACACATCGGTGTCTTATGCTAATGAAGCAAGACACAGACTGCCTGGTTACAGAGGGAAACTATGTCAACAACACTATAAATATCACCAAAGTAGATTCCTTGTCATATACATATGTGAAAGGAATTTTTTCTGCTTTTTCCCCCTCTTTTCTGCAATCAGGTGTAAATGAGTATCTGACAAAGCAAATGTTCCACTGAAATAGTGCTAACTGTTAACCTCAAATCTCCATTTTTTGCTTTTCAGTTTTTGACATAATTTGAAAATTCATTGACTTACATTTAAAGTAAAGTAGGTTTTTTCCTTTTCCTGTAAACTTATCATTTTGGAGATGGTTTTGGTTTTCCTCCAAGAACAGCGATATATATATATCATACACAGATGACAAATTAAATGAAAAAGCAACATTAACTTATTAAGGTGTTTAGTGCCTTTCACTGTTTTACTGAACTGTATTGGAGGGATAGAACATTATTCTTCCAAGTTTTCAAGTTTTCCCTCACTTTTCATGATCATAGATTATGATTTATATCATTTTCATACTCATAAAAACAATAATTTATAATTATTATTATTTCTCATTTCCTGTGGATGGAGGCACTGTCATCCTGAAAGAGCCCACTCCCATCAGGATAGAAATGTTCCATCGCAAGATAAGCTAATCAGTCAGAATCATTTCATATTGATTTGCAGTGACTCTTCCTTTTAAGAGGACAATTGGAGCCAAACCACTCGCCCACTTGTGGAGATCATGGTGAAGGATGACTCATCTGACCAGATCATTTTTTTCCTCAGTGTCTATGGTTTTTGTACAACTCTAAATTGTGCATTCAACTTTGTAAAGGGGGATTTATGCACTTCAGGCCTACTATATCTCTGTGTAGTCATGGACAGACTTACTGACACAGTCTGATCGTGTCCTGATGACATTCTCAGTCATCTGATGAACAGCTACACTTCTGTTTTTCCCATATTACACTAATGAACGAGCACCACGGTCACTGAATATGTGCTTTCAACCACATTTTCAAACTCTATCTACTGATCTACAGATCTACATGCAGCTTTCACTGTTCCTATTGAAACATTAGCTAGTTTTTGTGACTGAAGCTCCTGCCATCTGTGCCTCAATAATAAACCCTCATTCAAAGTCAGATCTCTTCATCTTTCATCCAAAATTGAGGTCAACTGGGCCTGCTCAGCCCTTTTATACATGCCACAGAGCATGGATGATAATTGCTTAATTATATCACTCAGGGTGGCCCAATTTTGACAATTTTGTATTATCATTGTATTGTTTTAATATAACTTTGTGCAACAAACTCTTTACTGGCAAGACTTGACCATGTAAGTCCCTGACCGCACTGTGAGGCTGTGTTTTTGGTGCCCCATGTGATTTCTTTCCCTCTTCGTGTTGGAGTGCCTCCACTTGGCATGGTGCCCTTATCACAGATCCCTATCCCACACACACCCCGAACATATAAAACTGCTATGAGTTCCCTGCATAGCCCACTTCAACAGCTGAGCGTTGCCCAAATGCACGAAATACCTCCTTCATAAGCAATAACAAATTAATTTAAAAGATTCATCAAAAGATAATTCTTCTTGGTGTAACAGCAGGGTTTGGATGGTAGATACAGCTTCTATAAGTCAGGCTTTTGAGACTACTGCAGCTACAGGAACAGCTGCAGGCAGTTATGCCAAAAAAGCAGCTGGTGGGCTTCACTAGTGCTAACGCAATGATCTCACACTGGACCCTATCACACATTACTGAACACTGTGTGTGTGTGTGTGTGAGGAAAAGACTGAGAGTGAGTGAGTACAGAGAGTGAGAGAGCAGGGGAAGAGTATGTGTGCGTGTGGACTGGGCATCTAATTTTCACATTGATTCTTGGCACGCACCCCCTGTTACTTTCACTACTTGGAATGTCACTAACACCGAGTGAAAAAGAGAGAAAGCAACGGAGAGCTCTGGAAAGACTATATCCTCCACCATCTTATATACAGTCCCTGATGAATCATTATTAGCATTCACAGGTGCGTACGAGAGCCCAACTGATATATCGGCCAATACTGACGACCTGTAGTTTTATCCATATACAGATAATGCGCCAACAATTACTGACTTTCTTTTGGTTCTGCTGGCGATAAGGCAAAAACCTAGACAGCCACTAAGGGAGTCCAATATGAGACAGCCCCTCTTTAACTATATAACAGTAACACAGGCCAAACTGGTAAATCTGAACACAAAACTCTATCATGGTTAAAACAACAAATACATGTAAAGTGCATCCAAATTACAAAAATGTTATAACTAGGGCTGAAACAATTATTGGACATTATCGATAACGTCGACAGTAAAAAACAACCAACAGATATTTCTGTTTTTGATTCTTTGTTTACTTTTTCAAAGTGACATCCAACCTAGAGTGAGTTAACAACTTAACCTGAAGAGAGCAGCAGTCCACTTACAGCATCCTACCTATATAAGCAGATAGCGAAAGAAAAAGAACAGTTATGGCTGAAAGTAAAGTCTGGGTGCTTTTTCTTAAAATTAAGGATAAAATAATTGCAGACTACATATGCAAGTCTGACTTTCCACAGCTTTCCTGGAAGCATAAAGTTACCTTCAACCAACGGAAAAGAAAATGGTAGCAATCCTTCCTGTTCTAACAAACCAGAGGACACTCCCTGAGGACACGCTGCTGGCACTGTAAAGCCGGGCCCAGACGACATGATTTTAAACCTATTTTCAATCTCAGTTTGGCCCTTCTGACAATTTTTTTACAATCTGAAATGATTCTCCGAATGAGTTAGGTGCTCAATTGGCAGCGATAGCAGTGGTAGTGTGAGAGGAAAACGAGTCAATCTTTAGCCCTCCAATCAAACTCTAAAGTGATCAGAAGTCCTCCAATATTTTCACTGAAACAATGATTCTGGTAGCAGCCAAGGAGAGAGCTGGAAGAGTGGAGAAAAAAGGAGAAGAGACGTGCATGGACAAAGAGGAGCTGCTTGTTGAGTAGGCAAATAATCCCTCTCTTTACAATTTTAAATCAGCAGACAGGTCATAGTAAAAGACCAGCTCTGACTGCGGCATCTGCGTTTTAACCCCACATTCATCCCCAGTTTGCATGTCACTACGCTGCTTATGTAAGCACAAAAGTAGAAAGCAGGTTCGGTCCAGTTTAGTTTTGTTTGTATCATGTGATAACGGGAGATCTGGGATTTTAAATGCTTTTTTGTAGCTGAAACTCATCATGTGGGCTGTACCCACTTTTTACCTTATCGTCTAGTGTGCGAGTCCTCATCACAAAATAACATGAAATTCTAGTAAAGACGGACACTAAGTGTGTGATGTTTTCTGCTGTCGTGTTATGCACACCCAGATAAAGAGATTTGTCAGGATAAGCAAATGTTACCCTTACAAACGTCATTAAAGCTCATCATGTTACACTAATGATAGTGACTGGAATATTCTAAGCCTTATCAGGTTCTGTTATTTAGAAGCACTCAGTAGCAACGTCGAAAAAAACACTGAACATCTGGCAGCTTATCCTGTCACAGCTTTACAAATATTAGTTAGTTAATTATGTACAACTAGTTATTTAGCTTAAAATACAGCTCATTTTGTAAATATAGTTTTCACAATAAAAATGGCATTTGCTCACCCTGAAAACCTATTCACACATAGCTGATCTAGCCAACTACTATGTTAAAATGCTAAAGTGCTGCAGCCTGAGGAGCTATAACATTAAACTACATATTTATTATTATTATTATTATTATATGACTTATTTTTAGCTACTGCTTATTACTTACTGTAGCTCAAAATTATGAGCAGGCTTTAACATTTAAAAGGCCTGGGCCTGCCAGTGGGCCCAAAGATTTATTACACACTTCTACACTCTTAAAAATGATGGTTCTTCAAGGGTTCTAGGGTTGGTAAAAAAAAAATGGTTCCCTAAACACTCAAAGAACCCTTTGCATGATTAAAGCGTTCTTCACATTGGTGGAGAATGTGCTGTAGATGTTTCTGTATAGGACCTTTTTAAAAAGGGCTCTATATAGCACCCAAAAGGGTTCTTCTATTGTTACAAGCTTGATATTGTAACAATAGCAGAACCCTTTTTGGTGCTATAAAGAACCCTTTTTAAAAAGGTCCTATATAGAAACATCTACAGTACACACATGATGCAAAAAACTTTTGCAAAGGGTTCTTTGAGTGTTCATGGTTCTAAATAGAACCATTTTCTTTACTAAAGAACCCTTAAAGAACCATCTTGTTTAAGAGTATAAAACCTAAGAATAGCTCAGGTAGTTTGTGCTTAAGTCCCTGGTAGTTGCTGAATAATAAGCCTCAGTATGTAATACGCCTGCGATTTTAAGGGGTTAAACAAAGCACCACATATTTTTATCTGTTATCTCTCAGTAAACAGCATCTCAGTTTGTCAGAACATTTTCTTGTTACAGCTCTTCACATTTAAGCTGATACATTGACTATTAGTCATTTCATAATAACTATCAAAATGTTTTTGCAGCTCTTGTTATAATACCTCCAAAAATAACTGACAAAAAGTAAGAGAAATAAGAGCTAATTATTTTCAATGTTGCTGTTTGAGTTCAAGAAGTGAACTGATAATCAGCTGTTAGTAAAGCATTGTTTAAAACTACTTAAGTATAAAATAAAAAACTGAAAAATAAATATAACATTATATTTTTAGCTCCTTACAATCGTTATCGATATCAGCCACTAAATTTTATATCGGCCAGGCTCTAGTGTGTAACAGGGTATAGTAACAAGTTCCATTAACTCAGTTACAAGTACTTTGGAGGGTTTTATTATCTTTATTATACTTTATTATCTCTAAGTATTTTCAAACACTAATAACTTTTCTTCTATTCAAGTATATTTTGAGGGAAACATTTCACTCTTCACTCATTTCTACTTTAGCCTTTCACACTGAGTCAGTTTCCCAGAAAAGAACTGAGCTTAGTCTTGAACTGCACAGCATTCTGAATGGAGATCTTCTTTGAAAGGAAACATAATCCAGAATTAGGCTTATTCCCTGACCAAGAAGCCAACCCACTGAGTTATAAATTCTGTTGTGTTGGTTCAGCTCACAGACTGCTTTACTCTTTCTCACACCTCTTTGATACTTTAGCATTTTATTTTAAACCAAAAGATCCAAAAATACATACTTAAAAAAAAAAAAAAAATGTTTTTTAGGGGGATCTTCAGTAAAGGCAATGGTTGTTTTTAGAACCATGAGTTCTATATAGAAATCTATATTAAGTGGTTCTTTGCATGGTGAAATGGTTGTTCAGATTGATGGAGAATGTGTTGTTAATTTTTTGAAAATGGTTCTACATAGCAGCAAAAATGGTTCTGCTGTTGTTACAATGTCAAGCTTGTAACAATAGAAGATCCCTTTTTGGTGCTATATAGAACCTACATTTGGTGCAATATAGAACCCTTTTTATGATGCAAAGAACCATTTTAGCATGAACATTGTTCTATATGGAACTCTACAACTCTAGTTCTTAACAGAAGCATTACTTTTAAGCACAATAGTTCCGCAATGGAAGGAAAATACGTTGTGGTTTGCTATTTACAATCTGCACATTTGACCACGCTAAATGACACGCATACTACTGATCTGATTCATGAAATTGTCCTCCAATGCCAAAGCAAGTTCTGATTTGAGTGCAATTGATGAATCAGCTTCAGTGCCTGGAAAGAAGCGTCCGCACGCTGTTGCCTCATTTACATATCATTTGCAAAGGACATACATCAATATGCCCTCATCTACATATAAATTACATGATAAATGACCTAAATCATGCAGATGTTGCAACAGTGAGCCAATAAAACGAGCATCCAACAGGCTCATGAGTCCACCCTCATAGGTGGAGTTTGGTGTTAAGCTGAAGTTTTCTGCTCCTGCTGCCCAAAGCTTAAATAGCTTCACATTGAAAAGAATCAAATGTGAAATCGATAAAGTACCGCAGCTTTACTGAAGATGGTAGAATGATGTGACTTTTTAAATGTGATTATTTTTGCTAAAATACTGGTTGCTTGAGCTGTAGTTGCAGTATATGAGGTATATGCAGTTGCGGTATATGAGGTATATGAGGCTTATACTGCACTACGTTTTGTACTTTTGGGTGGCAATTACCTATAGTATCAACAGTATACAGAAAAAAACATGCAGTATATTTTTAAATGGAACATATAGCTGCAGCATTTCTTCATATCAGTGTGCACATAAAAACGAAGTATATCTACTTTAGTGGAAAAACTGTCGTGCACAATTATTGGTATTATCATTGTTATTTTCTGTTTTAGAATTGTGATGATTTAACCATAAATCAAGCATTCTTTTCAGATTGTTAAACTATTATGCTCGAATTTAGATGCATGTACAACCAGACTTGAGTTTGATTGCAAAGATACAACAAAGATGAAACTAATAAATAACAAAACTTTTGGTGAAATTTTACACCTAAACAACCTTCCTTTTGAGTATGTGCGTGTGAGGTTAATATGTAAGGACATGGTCCATAAAACCACAACCCAACAACTCTGACTTTTAAATGATTATTTCAGGCTTTACAGGGTGACTCACATTTTTTTTTCTCCTGACTCAGTAGTGCTACTTCTTTCAATTTTAACAAAAAAATCTTACAAAGTGCCGCCTTAGGTACCACAGTGCACATCAATAGTAACACTACTCCAGCACTAGCAATGGTAAGTGAAAACACTTAAATGGACTCACAATAACCACAGCGTGTCCCTCCCTCGAAGACAAATCCATTGGGAACTGCCCCGTACCGCCTCAGGTCAGACAGCCTCCACTGTCCAATAACGGATGGAGGGATGTCTCTGGCTACAGCCAGCATATTATTGCACAAGTGGAGTATGGCTGGACCGCTGTCTAGCTTGGTGCCAGGCTGGACATTCACATTGAATCTGTGGACTGAAATAGAAGCAGTTGTAATTGAATAATGACAGTGTGGTGCTGTAAAAATGAAGGGATTATGACGGTTCTTATCTTCACTTTTCCTTACACTCATAAAAAATTGCCACAAAAGGTTGCTGAAGCAATGCTATAGAAGAATTACTTTTTTATCCCTAAAGAACCCTCTGAGAGTCTGAAGAATCATTTAAAGAGCCCAAATCCTATCCTATCCTAAATAA
>JAILXH010178578.1:0-13435 GCA_023558415.1 Piaractus mesopotamicus
ATTGTATATTTGTAAAGGAACACCACTATTAAAATAACAATAACATTTCATCAAACTCAAATAATAAAATAATAAATAATAAAATAACAAATAATAAAATATCTCCTTGTCTACTTACAAACGTTTCATTAATTAAAAGTTTGAAAATCACACTTTTGACAGAATTTTTCATCTTGTTTTAATTATCTATGAGTGAGAAATAATTTATTCAAAATCATAACTTGCTTTTTTATTTCCTGTGATAACTGGTCTGAGTTAATCAGGGTTAATCCCCAGATAATGTCATTTTAATGGATTCACTTATTGTAATTACCACTTTTTAATTGACAGGTGCTGGGTCGTAAAGCTCCCTTCCCCCTGATACTGCTGCCCCAGTTTGGTGGTTACTGGATTGAGGGTACCAATCATGAGCTTGGTCCGGCCCCTGCTCCAGAGGAGCCGCCCCCCTGCCCAGCATCCGAGGTTAAACTGGAAACTAACAGCACAGCAAAGATCTACAGGAAACACTTCCTGGGCAAGGTGTGATCAGAAACTTGTGCTTTGAATATGCTAGGTTAATATGCTTACATTTATATCCATTAAATAAAATTTAATATTTTGAAGACACACCCAATTAAATGTTTGGACCCACCTGATTGAATTTATGTTTTTATATTCCTGAAACATTCTGATGTAAAAAAAAAACTTATGCTAAAATATAAATAGTAAAAACAAAAAAATGTAAACGTGAAAAATATTATTCTGAAATGCACCCAAAAGGTAGTTTTCAGCAGTCAACAAGTGCTCAGCATATGTGGATCTTCTTTTGTTGTTATTGTTTGTGGATTTTAGCCAATCTCTTTTGCCAATTTAGTCATATATAATTTTACCCATTGGTTAGGTCTCCGCATCAAACGATGCTACAAAGCTGGGCGGTCTAGGGCTGCACATACTTGCTAATGTGAAGTGCCACGGCATCATTCAAACTGACGCTAACATAACATCATTGGACAGCTCAGCATGCTTGGAGGAGAACACTAACTGCTAATTCTGTTATATTAGCTAACAGATGCTACATTGGTTAACATTGCACTGAGTGAAGGTAGGAGAGGTAGGACCATCCTACCCACCCAGAGAGAGAGAGAGAGGTCAATTATGCTGTCTTGGACTCCCCGCCACAGAATGCTGTTGCATCACCTGGGATTGACCTTGCGGTCTCCTGATAATAGGGCCAATGCTAGATGGTTGCACAACTTGGGAAATAATATGGTGGATGGCTTCAGTATTATTGTAAAATATGAAAATAGTAATAATAAGGAAAATCTTTCTATGAGTAGGTGTGTCCAAACCTTTTAGTGACACTGTGTAGTCTGAATTTTGTACTTGAAAACATTGAAGACTGTAACTACATTAAATAAGCATTATACTGAGCATCTCAGATTTCACATCGTATTTAGCTTTTTATGTGTCTCTCAGCTGAGATTGTTTTCATAAGACCCATTTTGTGTCTCTATAAATGTGTTTTTCTGCTTTCTTGTTTGTGTACATTTTAAAAATGTATTTAGCTCAGATGATTACAATCAGGCAATTATGTAATAACTGTGACGGACCGAATCTTCTACTTAGCCTAGAAGTGCATCATTACATTGGCTGTGTCATTTTAAGAAGGGAGCGTTTTTTTTTTTTTATTCTGAAAAGATGTAGCAGTTACCAGTGATGTAACAAAAATGTATTTTTTTTCTCTTGAAACTTGCATTTAATATCACAAAGTTACAGCAAAAACAAACATTATGTGACAGACATGTCACATTTTCATTTCACGAGGTTAGAGCTGGATCAGCAGCCAGTTTCCCGCTGAGTAGTAGAACCTTTGTAAACAGAGCTGAGGAAACCAGACTAGATAAAGGGAGGGAATTTGTGTTGAAGAGGCTGGAGGTTTGAGCATGTGTTTGTGCATCTCTCCCTACAGGAGCACTTTAATTATTACTCTGTGGACACTGCACTGGGCCACCTCATCTTCTCTGTGAAGTATGACGTGATTGGGGACCAAGAGCATCTCCGTCTACTGCTTAGGTGAAGCTCACACAGACGCAGATAAACAATCATATCCTCGTCTCTCGCCATCAGAACCCCTCACTTTGCTCTTTTCCTCACACATCTCTACTCATTTGCACTTTCCCTCCGCCACAGTGATCTGTTTTTCACTTCATTCCTCTGTGACTCATCCGCCTCCCTCTATCTCCTTTCAGATCCCTCTTCTTTTGTACTGCACTCTTTCATATGAATACTTTTGCCTTTTCTCACCATGCGCACCTTCTCTGCTTCTTCAGCTTCTCTCCCATCTCTGTTTTCTGCACTTGTTTCCCCCTATTATTCTGAGTGTTGTTCAGTTAGTTTTTAAAAATAGCAAGCTTCATCGTTCTTTGTATCTGATAGCAACAGAAGTGAAGTGTGCTTTGTGGAGATCTTTATGGTAATTATTAGCACAGCTATCAGTTTTACTTTGAACAAAAGAGGAATTTTAATGAAGTTGTGCAGTAGTAAGTACCATAGGCCTAAGGAGGAATGCCTGCTCATAGTAGAGGGAGTCTTATAGCATCTTGAAGGACCTCCTTTATCTGCATTTAGTCTCTGCACAAAGTACACTAGGTTAATTGAAAATAGTACCTGCTTGCTGCCCAGTTGTCACACTAGCAGCTTTAAATCACCCTAATTAACACTTTGAGCCTGTGTGCCTCTCAGTCTATGTCTCTCTAGTGTATTCTTTCTTTTTATTTTTTCTCTTTCTTGTTCTCTCTCTCTTCTTCATTACTCTTCATCTGTTTTTCTATCTCAATTGCTGTCACACTTTCACACCCATATTTTGTCACCTCATCCCTTTACCTTATTTTCTTTCTGCATCTCCCTTTCCTGTCCACCTATTCTCTTTCTCTTACTCAGCTAAAAAGCTGTTTTGTCAGGTGTTGCTGTCAGGAGTCTAGTTCAATATGTAAGTGTCATAATGCCTCATGTACATTGGTCTCTGGGTGGTCAATAGCCTCAGAGTCCATCTTTACGTTGCAAATAGATCTGAGGAAAAACATACAGTACCATGCAAAAGTCAGAGAATACCTTTTATTTTTATGTACATTTATTTCATGTCCAGTAGAAACAACCCCAATTATTTATTTTAAGGAGGTATTTCTGAGGAGGTTATATGTAAGATAATCCACTTTTATAAAGAAGAGGAAAGTCAAAGGTAAATAAGTGGAAACATCTTTAGTTTCCCAAACTGAAGTTCCAAAAATTAAGGATACAGAGAAAATCAGACTTCTAAAAACTGTACAAGACCTGGTAGACTACCATAACTGACACCATCAGATAAACAGCACTTAAAGCTTTCATTTTTGAGAGAGAGGAGAAAATCAAGCTCCACTCTTGCTTTAAATCTGAAAAAAAATCCATAGGTGTTTCTGTACATCCTCCCATTGTGAAAAGGCAGCTCAACATTATGGGTCTGAAAGGATGCGTAGCTGTCAGGAAGCCCTTATTGAGAAAATGAAATAGACAACAAGGAAGAAATCAAAGAATCAAAAAATTCAAAGAAGCTGCTGTTGTTCTCAAAACAATGCACTCCCACCCCAGAGTCCAGACCTCAACATCTTTGAAAGGTATTTGGGATTACTTGGATAGTGAGAAGCAGAAAATGCAACCACCTTCTAAGACTGAACTGGTGTCATGTGGAAAAATACCATTCTTTGCTGATTCTTTGAAGACTGAAAGCATGTTTTATGAAAAAAAAGGCTGTAAAGCTGTAAAAATCTGTGAAGTTATAAAAGCTGTAATACAATATTATAGTTAGTGGTTGAGGCTTCTGTGCAGTTTTCTGTCAAATATGTTTTCTGCTTTGTTCCTGATGCTGAAAAACTTGTACTTAGCTGTACCTGACATTTGCACAGTACTGTATACACTCACTGAGCACTTTATTAGGTACACCTGCCTTATATATACATTTATCACCCAGTTTATCAGGACCACCACAGAGCAGGTATTATTTGGGTGGTGGATCATTCTCAGTGCTACAGTGACACTAATGTGGGGATGGTGCGTTAGTGTGTGCTGCGTTGGTTCGAGTAGATCAGACACAGCAGTGCTGCTGGAGTTTTAAACACTGTGTCCACTCACTGTCCACTCTATTAGACACTCCTACTTTGTTGGTCCACCTCTTAGATGTAAAGTCAGAGACAATAACTCATATGTTTGCACAGTTTGTGCTGGTCATCCTGTAGTCCTTCATCAGTGGTCACAGGGTGCTGCCCACAAGACGGTGGATTCTCAGTCCAGCTGTGACACTGAGGTGTTTAAAAACTCCAGCAGCACTGCTGTGTCTGATCCTCTCGTACCAGCCCAACACATTAACACTCCACCACCACGTCATTGTCAATGATCCACTACCCAAATAATACCTGATCCGTGGTGGTCTTGAACATTGATGAATGGGGTAAAGGTGGGATAACAAATTATGCAGAGAAACACCTTTATGGTAAGTGGATCTAATAAAATTTTCAAAGAGTGTAAATACAAGGTAGGTGTACCTAATAAAGTGGACATTGAGTTTATGTAATGAACATACCGACAGTAATACAGTTATAATACAGTTATAATAAATAATACTGTTCTAGGTCGAAGTGCAAAACCCACCATGATGTGATACCCATTTCCTGTCTGACTGAGTTCCCCAATGTGGTACAGATGGCAAAGGTAGGTTATCAGCACAAAGTCACATCATCAGATCATGTGAAGAAGGTTTACATGTGTTAAATTATGTTAGAATTAACAGTATTCAATTGTTTCAGCTGGTATGTGAAGAGGTGAACGTAGACAGATTTTATCCAGTCCTCTACCCAAAGGTTAACCAAATCTTCACTGTTTATCTACACTTTAATGATTGTTTCTGTATAAGACATATTGTGATCCTCAACTAAACTGTGTTCCTACAGGCCTCTAGACTCATTGTGACCTTTGATGAACATGTCATAAGCAACAACTTCAAGTTTGGAGTCATCTACCAAAAGTTTGGACAAGTAATGCATATTAATATTTTCTTCATTGGTTTATAACAAGAGAAATGTATTATTTGTACTGTTTCTGAACATTTTGTTTCTTGTTCAGACGTCAGAAGAGGAGCTTTTTGGAAACACTGTGGAGAGTCCAGCCTTTGTTGAATTTCTGGAGTTTTTGGGGCAGAAGATTGAGCTGCATGACTTTAAAGGGTAGCTATCATAAGATAAATATTATTCTAAAAGTCCTATGTATTATCCACAGTAATCTGCATTTCTAGTTTAAGGTAGTAATTCTTTGTGAATTTGGAAGCGTGTTTTGGATCACTGTCCCATTGCAGAAGCCAGCACCTTTGCAACTTAAGTTTTGTAACTGACTGTGTCACATTTGCTTCTAGAATTTGCTTATATTTAGTGGAATCTATTCTTCCATCTACCCATGCAGTGTTTTTTGTGTAACTTACAGTCACACAACACCAAATCATAATAGATCCAACCCCCATTCTTAACAGTTTGTAAGGTGTTCTTTTCATCAAATGCTGCTCCATTTTTTTCCTAAACGTACTTTCAGTCATTGTGGCCATTTGTACCTCATCAGTCCACAACACTTGTTTTCAGAATAAACTTCAGATGTTGCATTCTGTGGTGTGGTCACAGGTAATCGAGTTCTGAGTTCTGATGACTTTTCCGTGCACATCATGTTTGTGCAGGCAATAGAACAGTGCACTGCCACTGCTGTGTCACTTACTGCAGACCCTTTGCTGTCGTATAGGGGTTTTACTTTGCCTTTTTGGCCACCTCACAAACAGTTATATCTGTGAGTTTTTTTGGTCTTCCAGATCTTGCCTTGACTTCCACAGTTCCCCTTAACTGCTATTTCTGAATGACATTTGGGACAGTGGAAATTTACATTTTGATACAGTTTGATATCTTCTTATAGTCTTCCTCTGCTTTATAGGCATCTGTTAGCTTCATTTTCCGATCCCGAGGCAGCTGATTTGAGGAGCCCATAGTTGTTGAGTGTTAGCACACTTTGAAAAGTCAGAGTTTTTTTTTTTTAAGCTCTGGAATTGTTATTGGTCCAAACTTTTGCATATGCCACAATCTTTTTTTATCTTAATAAAATATAAAGTGTGCATTAACATTCACAGATTGCACATACACATTGAGCATGTGTGTGTGTGCAATCTGCAAATGCTAACACACACAACATTGTGTGTGTGTGTGTGTCAACAATCAGAATCAAGCTTTATTGGCCAGGTATGTTTACACATACAAGGAATTTCGTTTTGGTTACAGGAGCTCACAGTGCACAGTATCTGCCAAACATTTACATGTAGTACAGTAAAATAATTAAAATAAAAATAAAATAAACATATTCCTACCATCACTCATTCATACACACACACACACACACACACACAGTCATACCTGTAACATTTACGTTGTGCTAAATATGAGTCTAAAGTTAAAGTGCTGGTTGCAGCAGTTAAAGGGTGTATATTGGCAAAGAAAGCGATCAGTGAGGTGACAATCATATAAGTGGTGTAATAAGGCAGGTAAGTAAGATACTAGAATAAACACTCTGAGACAGTACTTTCAGAGTATGAAATGTTGTTTATTGAATATTTTTTGTTGTTTGTTGAATATTTATGTGTAATAATTAATAATTAACTGTTAGGCAGGACAGAAGTAGAGAATTGTTTAAGGAAATGAGTAGATTGTTGGCTAAACTCTGTTTTTTGTTGGCAATTAATGGGAATTTGTTGAAGAAACTTTGTTGCTTTGCCTTGTTTGGTAGGTTTCGAGGTGGTCTAGATGTCACACACGGCCAGACTGGAACTGAGTCGGTATACCACAATTTCCACAACAAGGAGATTATGTTCCACGTGTCCACCAAACTGCCCTACACTGAAGGAGACTCGCAGCAGGTAAGGAGTATCCTGTCTTATTATACCATCTGTCAGATTCTGCCTGTTTTCACACTGGGGTCGCTCATACTAATTTTCAGAAATATTCTTGCTCCTGCTGGTATGGTTAATATCCATGCTTCTGCCGGCCCTTCAGGGGGTGTTTCTTGCAGAACATTTGAGGAGACAAACCTTAGGTCATTATAAACATGTCATTAAGGGTATTATAGACATTATAGGCTCAAAGAAGAATGAATATACCCACTAAGCTTGAAAGTACATTATCCCATTGCCTACTGGTAATATTATTATTTTTATTTGTCGTGCAGCTCTTTATGCAATTGTCCCGAGTTAATGTGGGATTTTGACATTTAGTGACCGCATAAAGCTTGCTTAGATGCGTGGTCATTGTTCATGTCAATGACCCTCCATATGCCTGGTTAATTAGCAAGTGAACCACATCACACAGTGCCGAACAACAGGGCATTGCAAGCCATCTGTTTCAGTACCTTCTTCGCTCAGAGAGAAAACATCACGTAGCATTTTGACACCGTCACTATTGTGCTACACAAAGCACTTAGCAAACACACTCTCTTCAGTGAAGATCTTCATAGACCAAAGCTAACCTACAAAGGAAGGATGGAGTGCTGGTTTTTAGCAGTCCCTGCTGTGCATGACTAATGCCTTACCTCTACATGTAAGACATACTTGAAAAGATGTGCACTGTAGAAGACTGTGGCTGTGATGGCTTTTTTTTTTTTTTTTAATCCATTGGCTCAGTACAAAAGCTGTTTCTTGACTAGCTCTTACGCCAGGAGCCCACAGGGTTGCATGTGTGTTCCCACTGTATGCTACAGTGTTGATTATGTAACCTGCTCTATGAGCCATTGGCCTCACTGTTGACAACATCTTGATAATAAAGACAAACAACTTGCTGTCAAATATGTGGCAGGTGGTGAAATGTTCCCTCAGGAAATAGAGGCTTTGACTGCGAAATATTAGGTCCACAGTGTTAGCTAGTGCAATTGACCTGAAAGGAATTAAATAGTACACTGTGTCAATAGTAGCATAACTAATAGTAGTTAATGTCTTGCTCCCACAGTAAGGAAGTGCAACACCTATTAGGTCTGTTAATATACAAGAAGAAGCAACTAGTCGTTTTTTATACAAACAGTGTATGCTCATTTTGACAAAGCTGGTAGTTCTTCAGGAAAGGAGTGAGAAGGTTTCTCACATTGGTATTCAGTCAGTGCAAGGAATTAATCAAAGCCATTCCCTAGTAACAACTTTGCTGCTCTCAAGGTGATAAGCAACAAATTCATTTATTAGTTTCACACTTTAACCATTCCCAAATATGCTGATTGAATAAAAAAAAATCTTCTGTTTTGTTTTCAGCTCCAGAGAAAGAGGCATATAGGAAATGACATTGTGGCTATTGTGTTTCAAGAGGAAAACACACCATTTGTACCAGATATGATCGCGTCCAATTTCCTGCATGCTTATGTGGTGGTGCAAGTGGAGAATGCCTGCACAGACAACGTCCTTTACAAGGTGACCAATTCATCTGGTCATTGCAGTTCTATTCTATTTATCACTTCACCTTTTATAGTTGGTTTTAATTTTCTAAGGGTTTACATAAGATGCATTGTAGGGGTGAGCAGGGCACAATGTAAAGAAATATATTTAAGTTAAATATATAAGCAAGATTAATAATTGCTTTATACAAACAACCTATGCATCTATATTACAAAGGAAAATGTTACACTTGTTTTGAGCACCTACTGTTCATGAACAGTTCATCTACAAGTGCTGCAAGTGCTACAATTTATCCCATTACTGGTGTTAATTGTGACAGTCTGAGGGGATAGTTAGAACATTTGAAAAAAATGTTTGGCTAACTGATGCAGACACAGTTCGGTACAATTCTATGTGGTTTGTATCAGATACAGTTTCCAACCTGAGTGCATAAAAATATATACATAAAAATGAATTTAATTTGCTGTATCAAACACTAACACTTTTATTTAGACCACAAGGTGTATAAAACATATTTAGTTAGTTAATTAATTAAATTAATGAATATAAAAACAGTACAATTGAAATATGTTTTATTCATATCACATTTATAGTACATTTTTGATAAAGTGGTAAAAATACTTGGAAAATGAAATCAGTTTTCAATTTATGTAGGGTTATACGGACTTCTCTTATTGTTTACGTTGGGTGGCTTAGTTGTAGCACTAACCTCGCCATGTCAAGTCTGTACTTTAGCCTGGCTAGCTGTCAGTGTTGGTTATATGCTTCAAAACAAAGCTATATTACAGACACTAAGAGGGTGATTCAGATATTATGGGTGAGAATCCTGTGACTTGTACACACAACTCAAAAAGTGACTAATCATGAAAAATAGTTCAAAAACTCCCTTCATGCGATTCCTAAGAAATATCTGTCTGATTTCTGTAAAAAAAAAAAATCACAGGGGATGTTGGTACGGGAATATGAGAGGATGGCCGAACCTGGTTAAATCCAAATAAAAATCAGTTTTACCCCGCATTACGTTGAGCCCTGCTCTCCTTATGCTATGCAGATGACTTTTCTGTAAAAAATATTCCTCCCAGTATGAATTTATTTAGTGTCTGAATAGATTCCGACAGTGTACAGCTCTACAACTTCCTAATCTCATTCTTTTGTTTCAAGATATTTTTTTCTAAGACACAGAGGGAAATTGTACAGTGGAAACCATCATATTTGTGTTAAATGACGTCATTGCAGGTGTCAGTGACGGCGAGAGATGACGTGCCTTTCTTTGGACCTGCTCTCCCAGACCCAGCTGTGTTCAGAAAGGTGAGAGGCCTTTCAAACACAGATCCACTAAGGATTATGCTTTATAAGGGGAAAGCATGCAACAAATGAAACAATGAACACTTTTCTTTGTGTTCACTGACTAGAGTCCGGAGTTCCACGAGTTTCTCCTCACTAAACTCATCAATGCTGAATATTCCTGCTACAAGGCAGAGAAGTTTGCCAAGCTGGAGGTGAGAATGCATGGCTGTGTGTATTTGTGTGTGACAGAGAGGTTTGCTGAATATTTATTTAGTTTTGTGTCACTGTTTATTTTATTGTGTCCAAAAGAGTTCCATAACAAATCTTATGCTTTGAAAATATTATCCATGTCCTTGGTGTGAGGAAGCTTAACGCATTTTGTGTGCAAATGTGTAGATGTGTGATGGAGGGAAGCTGATGTTTTTTTAAGAGTTCCATAAGAGTTCCATCTTCCCATCAATCCATTCTAAGAATTTGGCAATGGCCCCTTAAAGTTTAAGTTACCCTTTATTAGTCCCACAGCGGGGAAATTCACCTCCGCATTTAACCCATCCATGCAGTGAAACACCACATACACATTAGTGAATGTGCACACGCTAGGGGTCAGTGAGCACACTTGCCCGGAGCAGTGGGCAGCCCCACGGAGCAGTTGGGGCTTAGGTGCCTTGCTCAAGGGCACTTCGGTACTGTCAGCTCAGGGGATCGAACTGGCAACCTTCTGGTCACAGTGTAATAGTAGGCATGTGGTGATAAAAATGTAATAGCATGATAGTGCTAACCTTTTTGTCACTATTTTTCATGTGCCATTAAAACTCATTTAAGGTAGACAGTTGGACCTTAAGGAACATTTTGTATGTTTAATATTTACATTGTTCCTTAGTGGTCTAAAATGTACCTGTACAGTGCCCTCTTTTGTGCATGTCTTGTGAATGTCATTCTTTATTAACAATAATGTGTTGGTGGTTATACATTTAGGAGATTTTGGTCTTGGTGGCTTTTTGTGTAACAGTACAGCAGTCTTCATTAATTTTTGGAGTCCTTTTTTTGATGGCCTCAATAGGTGCCATGTGTTTATTTTCCCCCTTTTGAGCCAGGTTGCAGACCAATGGTACTCTATCTGCCACTTTGAATATGAAAGCATAGTACTCCGGCTCTTACTGTAAGCTATGAAGGTGCTCAGACCAATAACACGCTAAAACAACTGTACAAACATCAAATAAAGCAGGGGATCACAATGTGACACTGTAATGGAACCTCATAAAACCAGCGCTACTCTGTGTATCTGAAGAACTTGAATAAAATGTAGCTACAGAATTTTCAAAGTTGAATATCGTGGCATACCTTATCATTTTAATATCAGCACATGCGGGGAGAGCAGCCCACTGCATTGTGTATATGTGTGTATGCAGGAGAGAACACGCTCTGCACTGCTGGAGACTCTGTATGAGGAGTTGCATGTGAACAGCCAGTGCATGATGGGATTGGGAGGAGAGGATGAGAAGATGGAGAATGGAGGGGGAAGTGGAGGAGGCTTTTTCGAATCTTTCAAGGTAGGAAAGTGTTTCAGTGTCAGGCATGGGATTTTTGACACTACTTCCTGTTCATTTTTCTCACCTCTCTGTCTCTTTCTCTCTCTCAGTTCTCATTCCTTTCTCACAGCCCAGATTTAGGCTCTGCTCTGTAGTGTTGGACACTTGTGATCAGTTATCTCACTCTGTGTGCTTTTTTTTGTGTGTAGAGAGTAATTCGCAGTAGAAGTCAGTCTATGGATGCTATGGGCCTGAGCAATAAGAAGCCTCACACTGTCTCAACCAGCCACAGCGGCAGCTTTACCCACAATCCTCCAGACACCCCCAAAACACCAGGCATTGTGAGTATTCCTTCTACTTTCTATCGCCACTGCCGTAAGAAAATTTATCTATGATATGGTAACTTTATAGGAGAAGCAAAACATGTTTTCTCTTGGTTTGTTCATTATGAACTGTTCAGTGTAAATTGCAGTTACTGTTTAAAAGAAAAAAAGAAAAACAGTAAAATCTGGAGGAAAAAATGTCACAAGGTTTGTTTCTCAATTTCAGTGAAGTACAAATTGGCCAGATGATGGTGTCAGTTTTCTAAATGTTTCAAATATGTAGCCCCCAGGTAATTTGTATGAATGATATGTGAAAAAACTCTGCCTAAAGTCTGCCTAACACAGAGTGCGTTTACATGCACTTAATAATCCGATAACTGCAGAAAATCAGATTTTGTCAGTAATCAGATCAACACGTTTACATGCACTTGAGTAATCAGATAATGGGAAACTCTGAGTCTACATGAGCCAGGCAGTAATCAGATTTCTACTTTGCATACAGCCAGTAAACTCACAGAAGAAGATGGGACGTAAACATAACGTAAAACTCAAACTTTATGCCGCATTTTTTTTAAACATTGCGCCGTTTTACCTGAAAATATGGACATACATCATTTAGAAGATGAAGACAATTTAATACTTTATTTCCTGTTTGGTTTCAGCGCCTCTCCTAAAGTGTTTTGCTGCTGCCTCACGACATCCACCGTCTGTTCTCGTGCATGTGCAGACTGATAAATCTGATAGAAATCGGAGTACATGTATACATGAGAAATCTGATTACAGAGCTAAAATCCAGCTCTCTTCATAAAATTTCTTTGTCGGATTTTTAGATCGGAGTATGATGTTTACATGACCATTTGAATAATCGGATAACGACAAAAATCAGATTATTATCGGATTATTGAGTACATGTATACACACTCACTGTACTGTATGACCCAAATGACTTATCATACTTAGGCCACTGAAAATTACAACAAAGTGATTGACTGCTTCCATTACAGTGCTTGTCCAGGCAGTGTTATTCAGTAGGAATCTAAACCTACTACCTGTGAGTTGGCTTGAATGTTTTGGGAAAACGGTTCAAAGACAAATGCCATGGTTCCCACGAAAGAACGAAAGACACAGTGTGCCAGTTGGAATTAGTGCCATCCTCTCTGCTCTCTCTGCTCTCTGTGCCCTGCTGTGCATGACCACAGCTGGTGTGGACCGTGACCCTAACCCCATGTGGCGCATCAGTGGCATCAGTGAGATGCGGAACACTGATCTCGGGGCAGATTTCCACAGCCGTTTACTGATCCTCGCCACTTAACACTGCAACAGTAAACTGATCCAGACAGCCTAGCAGATGGAGCTCTTCACAGTGTCTGGCCATTCCCTCTACTGCTACACGTGTCCACCACAATAAACACCATGGCAACAAAGATATAACCTCTTCTGACAAGCTGACAAAAGCTTAGTCTCAATTCTGAGCTTCCAAAAGGATGTCAGCTGGGAGCTTTTTCCACCATAAATATACTGAGAATGATACTGAGTAAAGTATGGAAGCACTCATACGAAGTCTTTAGTAGATGTGTTTTTTATGATTTAACTGCTGCATTATTAAGTGGATCGATAGGGTTTGTCAGCAGCTCCAAATCCAAGCCATATGTGACCGATTTCTGTTTTTTCAACCACAGTCTTTGATCATCCCTGGGAAGAGCCCGACCCGAAAAAAATCAGGCCCATTCAGCTCCAGACGGAGCAGCGCTATTGGAATCGAGAACATCCAGGAAGTCCAGGAGAGAAGGTGAGAATGGCTGATTTTCCACTTTCTGCCATTAACCCTGTAG
>JAILXH010178614.1:27835-38387 GCA_023558415.1 Piaractus mesopotamicus
AGCTTTTTATTTGGGCAGTAAGATTTTGTTAGCAGAGAAAAACACTAACATAAGAATAAATGCAAATACTATTAATACAGTAAGCTGTAATTTTGTCAGTATGTTTGTTTAACTCAGGGGTGTCCAATCTTATCCACAAAGGGCGAGTGTGACTGCAGGTTTTCACTCCAAATAAGCTGGAGCACACCTGACTCCAGTCGTTTAATCAGTCCCTCTCAGTCTTCAAACATTTGATCAGCTATGTTGGAGTGAAAACCTGCAGCCACACCGGCCCTTTGCGGATAAGATTGGGCACCCCTGGTTTAACCATTTCCAAACTCTCTGCTTGTGGAAGCTCAGTATTATTTGTAGTTATCATCCAATATCTGGTTATATGCTGGTGATTAAATCGAACAAATCTGTGTGATGGCATAGCATGTTGATTTAAAAAATCTAGAACTAAACTTTATTCTTTAAACTTTCCTAAGGTGCCTAAGGCTTTTCCATAATATTGTATGTTTTTTTTCAGGCTGCTTTGGAATCTTAATTCAAATATTGGCTGGGTTTGTTTTGTTTTGGGTTTCTTTGGGGTTTTTTTTTTTGTTTGTTTTTGGTTTTTTTGCATGCCTATGTTGTAGATATCAACACAGGGCTTAAGTATGTTATTTTGTGTAATCTTAAGTTTCTCACTGTTCTAAACCTAATTGTTATATTTTAAAGTCTTTTAGTTCATCTCACTTTTGCATTGTAGGCAAAATTTTGGTCACCCCTAGTCAAATAACATGTTTAGTTGATGTTCTAAGTGAACAAAAAACATCCTTTACAGACAACACAGTTCTGTACATTTTTATGCACAATTACTGTTTATATGCTGAATTTATCACATAAAAAAACCCTAAAATATGGCCTTTGCAAAAGTAATGGCACTTTTTTTTATGTTAAGCTCAGAATATAAATAGATGATGTGTGTGCTAAAATTCCAGAAAAATGCCATATTTTAAGTTTGTTTCACTCATTTCTTTGTGCTTGCTTTTAGGTGTAGATGAGGTAGAGTGTTTGGTTTTGAAGGATGGCCCACAGCAAACTTCAGAATCCCCAGCTAAAGTGATTCATGCATGGGAACAGGAAGTTCAGCAGCCTGGGTGAGGGTGATTTTGTAATGTCTAATCATTTGTAATGAAATTTGTAATGTCTAATAATGACTGATATTTCAAGATTAAATTGTACACTGTTATTAACCAAATGGAAATCTTGTCATTATTGTTCCAGGCCAGATAGGGGTGCTGTAACACTGACAGAGAAACCAAAGGATGAGGAGAGAGTAGATGGAGAGGAAGAGAAGCAGACTGAACAAGCAGGTAAACTCATCTGCTCACTGATTGACACGTAACTTTTTAATGAACTAAGTTAATATTCTATTTAAGTATCTAAATCAGTTTGTGTATTTGTTTAATGTTATTTTTTTTATTTTACTTTCTTTTTTCTTTTTTTTTTTCCAAAGTTTTACCTTGACAATGAATGTAGATAGTTATTCAGATGAGTCCCTTAGTTTGATATCCTCCTTCTCTTTTTGTCCCTCTCTCTTTCTCTCACACAAACAAACCCTTAAAAGAAAACTGTTAAAGTAGAATGTATACCGTTTTAGCGTTCATACATTGACTGTTTTTTGAGTGATTAGTAGGAGAGGAAGATGAGCGACACAGTCCTAAAAGCTTATCTTATCTGTCAGTGAGTGAGGAAGCTGCATTTGTGAAGCTGAGCTGCAGTCCTGCGCATCGTCGCACGGTGGCGCTCTCCGTTCTCTCTGCCCAGTCCTCGATGGAAGACTCCTCTTCCTCTCTGGCGTCCCGCTCCCGCTCTGTGTCCCCTCTGCGTACCCGCCGTGACGACGTTCTCCTGATTGGCCTCTCCACCGGGCTTTTTGATGCCAACAATCCCAAGGTGAGCGCTGCCATTGAATCTGCAGCCTGCCACATCAAGGAGTGGTTGATTTTACTTTTAAAGGAATAATTTGGCAAAAATCTGATTCATGTAATTTTTTCCTTACCATGAAATAATCAGTGTTGGAAGTTTGGTTCTTCAGTTTTGAACTGGAGATATGAGGCAAATGTTGCTAACAAGTCACATGCTAATTAAGTTAATTAAGCAAGTCTACTTGAGATTGCTTATGTAGTTTCTGACTGTATCGCATGCTGTTATCTTTAAAATTCCTACAAATAGCTAAAACAGCACAGTCACACACTTGGAATCAGATACATACTTACTGTACTCATGGTGTTTATTGTAGTTTTAGTCATACTCAATGGGACAATCCAGCTAAAATGAAAAATGTAACCATCACTACATCTTTTGTCAACATGTTTACACAGTTGTTGCAGTAGTTTATAGGGTGATCTTTTCTGGTTTAAAGACTAGGAAGAAGACCTTCTGATAATGCAACTGGAAGGTGTTGAATGCTGTATTTGCATAATAGATGCTGAGTATTGTAGTAAGAGTAAAATGATAATAGAAAACAGTATAAAATCTTGAATTTGAGGGATACAATGCTGAGCTACAGAATACTGTGTAATATTACATATTACAAAATATTAAACTGTAGTTTAGGCTCGAATGCCTCGTATAATACAGAGTACAAAGGGAGCTATGAAGAGATTGTATGAGTAACAGTGGAAGATGAAGTGAGGGATTTTGTTAGACAGTACGTGTTTCATGTAAGAATGGTTCAAGCTCACTGTGTGACTGTTCTGTGTGTTCTAGAGCAGTACTATGTGAGAAGGTCTGCTATATGTACATGCTCAGAGGCTTTGTTGCACACTCTAGGGTAGGGTGGAGTGTGTAGAGTTGCTTTTTTGTGTGTGTGTGTTGTGTGCGTGCTCTGGGGCAGAGTTATGTTAGAAGCTCTGTGTGTTGGACTCTTGAGTGAAGCGTTATTAATTTGATTCTTCCACATCCCTGATGTGTCAACATACCAGAGGCCTGTCCGCCAGCCTGAGTCCCCACTCGCTAATCTCGCACACAACTGTGGTGAACCTCGTGTTCATGGACATATGCGCACACACACCCTCAGTCAGTCACTCACTCCCACACCCTCAACAAGCCTCAGACATGCAGACATCTGCTACACTCAGGATTTTAGCAAAAACGTTCACAAACGTGAACAATCTGGATTTAATCTAAATTAAGCCATGGCTGTCTTCAGATAATTTGAGTAAATGCGAAGAGCTACTACATATCGGTGGTGAATGGTCTGACGTTGCTCTACAGAAAACTTTATGCACTTAAGTTACAGTACTGTGTCATAGACCATCATAATTTTTTTTTTTTTTTTTTTTAAATTTATGCCAAAAATCACTGTTAAATAGAAGTCAAAAAATAAGTAACAGAAATTTTCAACAAGATGAAATACCATCTTTTTCAGTATTTAGTGCGTCTACCCATAATTTTATTTATTTTTTTTCCACACCTCTGAAGTTTAGTCATAGACATTTGTTGCATTTAGATGCTTCTAGAGATCCAAGTGATCCTTAACGCATTGATTGATGTTAAGGTGGTCAGTACATTGTTCTGAGAATGCCAGTAGGTTCTGTGTTTGATTTGATGACGTTCTGCTTTTTTGTCTTTTGTCTTTTTGCCTTTTCTCAGTAACAGCTTCTTGGCTGCTACACACCCTTTCAACATAGTGTTGAGTGTCTTCTCACAGTGGAAGGATGGACAGAAACACCTGTGGATTTTTTCAAATCTTAAACAAAATTTAAGATTTTCTGTATCTATTTTAATAATTTTTGAACATAGTTTTTTTCAGTTATTTCCCCTTTCCTAATGCAAGTGGACTATCTTAGACACTCACCAAGTACTTCATTTGGCAGCACCTGTACACCTACTCATTCATGCAGTTATCTAATCAGCCAATCATGTAGCAGCAGTTCACTACATAAAATCATGCAGATATGGGCCAGAAGCTTCAGGTAATATTCTCATCAAAAATGTGATCGCAGTGATTTTGACCATGGCATGATTGTTACGCCAGACGGGCTGGTTTGAGTAATTCTATCACTGCTGATTTCCTGGGATTTTCATGCAGAACAGTCTCTGGAGTTTAGCCATTACATCTTCTAATCGCTACTTCCGACATGATAATGCACCATGTCACAAAGCAAAAGTGGTCTCAAATTGGTTTCATGAACATGACATTGAGTTCAGTGTTCTTCAGGGGCCTCTACGGTCACGGTTCTAAATGCAATAGAACACCTTTGGGATGTGGTAGAACAGGAGATTCACAGCATGAACGTGCTCCTGAAAAATCTGCCAGATGCATTCATTTCAACATGAAACGGAGTATTAAAGGAACATCTTGTGGAATCCATGCCACAAAGAACTGAGGCTTTCTTGAGAGCGAAGGGAGGCCTTACCCAGTATTAGGAAATTGCAATAAAGTGCCCCGTGAATGTATATGGTCTGCTCAGAAATATCTCCTGAAAATTGAATAACTTGTACTTAATGGTCATTTAAACAGGAAATTAAATAAATTAAAGGTGTAAAGTTTTGCACAGTACTGTGTTTTTATAATGTAGGGAAAATCACACTTTACTATAATTGTCTGTGTCTCTCTAATGGGGTTGTCTCTAACAGTATGTGTGTGTCTGTGTTAGATGCTGAGAACATGCTCTCTGCCAGATCTTGGTAAACTCTTCAGCGCCTCTACAGAACCCGATGGTGCTGCCACCCACAACAACAATCTGGAGATAGAGGACCTGGAGGACAAAGAGGACGAACAGTCTGAAACTGAAGAGTAAGAAGCATACACTTTGTGCAAAGACAGCTGAACAGATACCAATTTAAATTGAGTTTAATTTGTCTTTCTGTTTCCTTTTCTTTTTCTGTCTCTCAGTGTATATGAGGATGAAGATCTGAGAGAACTTAGAGCTTCTATGGAGAGACTGCTGCAGCAGCAGCGCAGTGACGATGATGAAGACGATGATGACGGTGGCTCTAATGGCAGCCCTCCTGATGAAGATGAACGTTCTGTGCAATGCAAGCCTAGTCTAACAGTGGAAGGCTTGAATGGTGTCACAGCTGAAGAGGAGGATGGTGGTGATGATGATAGTGCTGATGTCAGTCATGAGGAAGAGGAAGGAGGGCCAATGAGTAATGGACTTAATTTAGCAGAGGATGAAGAGCAGAACAGTGAGAGGCAACTCAATGAGGAATGGCACTCAGGTAGGTTGGCACATGGATCATGTTTGTCGTTATCTCTGTGAAAATGTAGAAAAAAAACTATTATGATGCACTAAAGAACATATGGTCGTTGTTGCATCCAAACATCATAACTCTCTTTTGTTTGTTTGTTGTTTACGCCATATGCCAGTTGCACCTTGTGTGAATGTCATGTTGAAAGGAACAGTATAAGTGGTGCAAAATGACCTGTAGCAAAATATTGTTACATTAACTTGTTGAAATGTTTTTCATTTTGTAAATATGAGGTTTTGTTACATAACTGCTATATTGTTTACTTTTCAAGTGCTTCTACCTCCTACACATGTTGCTGAGTTGATGTTAGTTATTGACTCTAGAGTGACAAGTGGCAGCGTTAGTCCTAACTTCAACTCATACATTAACAGGCACTGTTTTGTTAAGTGCTTGTGCTTTTCTTCCTTGCAAATGGGAGCAGATGATAGCGAGGAAGAGGAGGAAAGTGATTCGGAGCAGCAAGACAGTATCTTCAGTCGTTTAGAAGAGCTCCGTTTTCATTTGGAGCAGGCAATGGGCTTCGACCACTTCATCCAGGCATACAACAAGATTAAGGTCTGAATGCGCAAATCAAACATCCATGATTAATTTTAAATCAGCCAAGCCTGTGAGGTCAAGGTCTAAAACATGCTAATACTGACACGAGATCAGTCAAACCAATGAATCTGATGAAAGTAACAGCACTTATTTCCATTCTTGGTTCAAAGCGTTGCTGTGATTCGATCTTGCAATCTCCCAGTGGTAGGGCACACCTTAGATGACTCTGCCATTGGGAAATCTAGCATGAGTCACCCTTTGTTTAACTGTAGAACAGCAAAACAGGCTGAGCTCGCACAACTGAACACAAAACATCATGGTCAGTATTGCAAAAACAAAGTGTATCCAAAATCATTTAACCTGAAAATGACAATACCTTTTTTATGAAGAGAACTAATACACAATAGGAAAAATAATAATAATGATGCTGATTTAAGATTAACCTTAACTGAAGAAAATAAATGAGCATTTCTTACTCTTGGTTTTTTCCCTATTGATCCCTATTTTGTGTATTTGCTTTCTGTAAATATTTTCTGTAAGAGCCCAGGGGATCACTCAGAGGAAGTTACATGAGTTTAGTGACAGCAGTTTAAAAGTTTGCACAATGTAAGATTTTTTTGTTGTTGTTGTTGCAATTGAAAGAAGTAACATTAGTCATTAGAAACATGCCAATACCTCAATTACTCAGACAGTCTCAAAAAGGTTCTGCTCGATGTTGATCATCTCCACCACCTTCTTTTTGAATACTCTAAGTGTGCTAACAATCATCCAAATCACATTATAAAATGTACTTCTCTGTATTGTGTGCAATTACACATTCCCACCAGAGAGGTCTCCCAGACTTACATATTGCAGCTTTAAATATATTTTAAATGAAATTTGGGAGTATTACTGAAAATAAATGAGGCTCGTATAGCAGGTTGCAAATAGCACAACATTGCTAATTTCTTTTATCAATATCCATCTGTAAGTAGACTGAACTAGCTTTTTTAAAACCTCTCTGGCCATTTATTTATTTCTTCTACCTTCTATAGTTTCTTGTTTCCATAGCATTGCCTGCACTGTGGTATATTCAGATGTATGTGGAAATTTACCTCTTTAAATGGTTGGATGACTAATTTCATTGTATCAACTGGTTTGTGTTAGTAAAGCATGAATCTTAAAAGTACCGATGACCAGTTCATAGGCAGTGTCTTGTCTGTTTCGGTAGGCCATCCATGAAGACGAAGATGAGAACATTGATATGGGCTCCAGCATAGTGCAAAGCATTCTGGGAACTGAACACCAGCACCTGTATCCCAAGATCCTCCACTTAGTGATGGCAGATGGAGCATACCAAGAAGGTACACACCAAATATATTCAGAAGTCACTTAATGCAAATCTGAGTCGAGTCTCAAGTCTTTATTACAGAATATCAGTCTTATTAGCTGCACCTGTCCAGTTTGACATGACTTTAAGTATCATTTCATCACAGAAAAACCTTCCATCTGAAGGACTGAACTGAAGTGCTACAGCAGTAACATTTAAATAAAATGCTTAAAAATGGGCAAAACAACTTGAAATGGCTGGTTTGTAAAGATATTGCTTGTTAGCTCCAGTGCCAGAGCAAGTTAAACTTGATGCTTTCCCTTTTCCAAAAGAAGGATTTGGACTAGAACATCAGTGAAGCACCTGTCATTTATTCCAGATAGTTCACTTATCCAAAGAAAAATAATAATAAAAAGAGTGCTGACAAGAAAAAGCAGAAAAAGGAACCATTTTACTTTGCGGCAGTGACTACAGTTGCCAAGGCAGTAATGTAAATTCATTATTGCAGTGCTGTCAAACCCCAACACTGCACATGACCATAATACCATAATAAAACTGAAAGGCAGAATCACAGATAAGATAAAGGTTGTATCTGTTACCTGCATTAATTGGCAATCCTGATTCAGTCAAAATTTCTGCCTAATTACTCCTTTGCGATGTTTTAAAATGCAAAAAAAGCCATTCATAGTGTTTTGATGTTAAATGCTCTGTTCTAGAGAAACTTACCGACTCAGTAAGAATCGGAACCAGCGGTCACAATGTCTATAACAGCAATATGGCTATTTTATTTACTATTCAAAACCACCAGTGAACCTGCACGACCTCTGAGATTTTGTATGTAATGTTGATGTAATGTTTTCTTTGGGCATAATTTCACTCTGGATGCATCTCTCTTCTATGAATTTTAAAAATTACATTTCAAGCCAAAGTTTTATCTCAAAAAGAACATAAAGCAATGTCAGCCAGTAAGGAAAGCATTCATAACGATTTCATTTAGTTTCTGAGAGGGAACTTTTTTTTAGAGGCATTTAATACTTTAGACATCTGGGGCAGTATTAGAGACACTCCACTTCCCCTTTTATTACCTTAGTGTGTTAATGTTGATGAAAAGCTTGTTAGATAAGTTATCACTGTGATGGTAGTGAATAATGAGGAGACAGAGCTGAATGTGATGCTGTTTACTAGGCGGAAATTTAGCGCCATCGGCTAAATCGTTTTGGAAAGTGAAACTGGGAGCAGCAAAGTTCTGATAAACAGTAAGAAGTGCTGTCATAGTATTATTAATTTCAAGTTTATTACGCTTTAGTTCTGTTTGACCTGTTTACATTAGTAACAGTAGCTAGCTGTCTGGCCTACTAACTTGATTATTTTTATTGCGTGTTTGCGTTTCAGCTGTGCGCGTATGTTCGGTTGCTGGATAACAGATATGACAGTTGGTTGTCTATTTTGATCGAGTAGATTAGGATTTCCTAACTTGAGATAAGATGCTGTAAGATAAGATAATTAATAATAATAATAAGATAAGAAATTAAGATCAGATTTGCTTCTGTAATACGAGTTCGTGAAAAATCTTATCTTGACCTGTCAGATCTTAAGATAAGACAAAAAGATAGGAAGTTTATACAGCCCAGGTTCCCATCACCTCCTCTCAATTCAACTTAATTCCACATTTCAAGTCTTGATAGGTTTCTCTAAAACAGAGCATTTCACGTTAAACTACTCTGCATGACTTTTTACATCTTCATGATGGAATTATACTACATTTTTGAAAAATCGGTGCAAGTCTTGAGTCCCAGTCGAGTCAAAAGTCAGTTGAGCATGAGTCACACCAACCTCACTCGAAATTCACTTCAGACACAAGTGTGACTCAAGTCCAAGTCACTGACTCAAGTCCCTGTCTCTGGTATGTCCACACTGCATCCAGAAACCCTAAAAGTTACTGCTTCTCCCAACCGATACAGCTCGTCTTCTCCGTGATGCTGAAACTGCTTGTTGTGAATTCTGTGGTCATGCTGCCTCTCCAAATATGAGAGGAAACAAAATAAAATTAAAAACATGGAAGAGAAGACCATGCACAAATGTAAATTGGGCTGGCCCTGTGTAGCAGTCGATTGACTACCAGGATTTCGAGGCGTGCTTTCAAGCCACAGAAACAGATCAGCTGTCTTGTTTCCTCAATTACTGCTTGCTCGCTCCATTCCTCCTGCTCCTCAACTGCTGTGTCGTTCCGGGGTAGGAGAGGGAGGACAGCAGCAGTAGCAAAAGTTTCTAGATGCAACCATGCTTGCATCACAGAGAGCAAGAGTGTGCTAGAGAGAAAAGTCACTCTGCACATGCAGTACAATCTGCGGTGCAGGAAGGTGTGTAATACAAACTCTAGGGCTGCAATTAGGGGTTTATAAAATCAATTTGGTTTACATCAGAATTATGATCTACTCTGCAATTTTTGAAGATTAAAGATTTTTTACATCTAATCATTTTACATTATTCTGATGTGAGCAGATGCTTAGATTTGTAAACAATGAATGTGGTTCATTATACAGGAATAACTTGCATTCAGAATTACGGTATTACCTGGCTTTCATCAGAACCACAATATAAACTTCAGTATGACTGGAACCTTCTGCTCTTAACATGCAGATCTTCTCTCTTTTCTCTTTCTGTTTTTTCATTCTTCTATCTATCTTTCTGTCTCTGCAGATAATGATGAATGAGGTACACCACTGTGCCGTACGCCGCCTCGGACAATCTGCTGGCAGAATGAAGTCTTCCCAAAATGCTGTGCATGAAGCAGAGAGAGTGTGTGCAGGGAGTGGATGGACTGTCTTACTTCCATGACCAGCATCTAAAGCACTACTGTGTAAAATATATGTATATGAAAAGTAATATTTAACCAAAGCCTAACAGTGAGAGAAAGAGAGGGTGTGTGGTGTATGCTTATGTATGTGTCTAACTGTTGACAGGTTGTGTCTGAGAAATTCTCACTACACAGTATTTCCTAACAGCTGAAGCCATGGTGGAACTGGGTGGCCTACGTCAAATGGCAGGGGGTCAGTTATCCATCCAGCAACAGGTGCTTACTTATGACACGAGGCAGACCTCAGCTTCATAACAACCCAGTGTCACGCTGTACCACCTCGTTTTCTACTTTTTACAGGAAGAAAAACCTTTTCACAGAGTGCATGCAGACACTGTTCTTTTCTGCACTTTCCTACGTTTCAGAGACTCCTCAGTTTGGACACTACAAGACAGGATGAAGTTGCTTTAAGCTTATTCACACTGCATACAGAGAGCAGCCACATAGATGCATTGACGGTGTTCCTTAAGTGTTAATTGAACGTTCATGAATGTCCTGTGCATGCATTATACACGCCTTATGTTATTGCACTTCTATTGTGATGTAATGGAATGATATCATAATAGCACTACTCTGATATGGTACATTGTGCAAATGATGTACAGAATATTGTGTAGAGGAGT
>JAILXH010178638.1:9538-19589 GCA_023558415.1 Piaractus mesopotamicus
CATTAGTGAGAAAAAAATAGTGTCTTTTTGTGACAAAGTCCTCCACACTGCTTTGCCTCATCCTGAAAAAAGACATGAAAACACATTAGAATAAAGATAATGGTGGAATACTTTCAAATTAGTCTAATTTCCACATCACTGCTGTGTTATGATATTAATAATAATAATAGACCCTATTTGTCAGGTGCCTAATCAGAAAAATACTGGGCCTCAAAAATTATGACTTTAAATGGATTTATTTCATCACTAGAGTAATATGCTGTTAAGATAATCACTGGGAAATGTATTTTTTTTGCATCAGTGTGGGGCAAGGAATATAACTGAAGTGATTTCCAGACTGTAACTACAGTCTGTAATGTTAGTTCAAGCCTTTTTCTCACTCATACATGGTCGTAAACAGAAAATATAAAATGGACGAATAACAACATATGGTATGACATTTGTTACCGTAACAGCAGCTGTGCAATTACTTTTAACATGGGGGCGATAAAGAAACATGTAGAAAATCAATTTCAAGTGATTCCTACTAACAGAAACATGTTCCATGTGTTGATAATCCTAATATATGTTGCTTGGGTGGGGACAAAAGGTAAACAGGACTTACGGTGCTGTCTTGTTGACGCCTTGACAAAGTGCTCTGCATTGCGTTTTGCTTCAAGTGTTCAGAGAATCCACATGCTTTGACTGGGCGCATCTTATAGCGACACACCAATGCATGGTATGCAAATTGGCGTGTTTCCGTAATCTATGACATTGATTATGTTAATTAGTCGCCCCAGCCTTATTGAGTTTTTTATCACTAAATCTTGAAACATGTATTTTAGTGTAAGAGAGAGGTTCAAGCTGGCTAGTTTTACCAATAAATTGCTGAATTTTAGCAGTTCCTGACTAATAACTTTCAAAACAAGATTAATCTCATATTTCCAGATCTAAGATCGTTAATGTTGGCAAGCACAGTATAATTTGCATTGTACATGAACTGTGAGATGGTGTTTCCATGCAATCACCACATTTGTGATTGCAGAAGGGCGCTGTGCACATTTACCACATCAGTTTCTCGCTGTGTATGTTGTCAGATGTCCCACAAGTCCTTGTTTGTGTACATGCACATGATGTTACACACATTAAAATTACTAATATAACTTGAAAACAAATGGTTGTTCTGTCCGTTTTATCTCGGCACTAATTAAAAATATCCAAGTTCATTTCCATTCCTTCAGCAGAACGGCCACTAGGGGGTCTGCAGAAAGAGGCTTAGGCAGCCGTTCGATATCAGGGTTGCATTGGGATGGTTTAATGCTCATGCTACAAATGTTATGTGGTCATATGCATCCCTGACCAGCTCTAAAGGTGCTTTTGAACAATAATTAGTGCATGCATCGCCAAGAAACATTGGATCCAATGAGCATACTTGGCACTGTCCATTTCTGATCAGCTCACCCAGGATCTATGTTAATGCTATGTGCAAACAGGGCCATAGACAACAATTGATACAGCTAGATGCAACTAGCTGAATCTGCCTCTCAAGAGAGACCTACCACACACACAAAGTATGGTAATTTATAACAGCTCTCGTGCCTCCGTCTGTATATTTCTCTTTTTCGAAGCATGGCTTTAATTATCAGCTTAATGATGGGTCTCGCCATCCACTATCTATACATACTGCACATGTCTGAGGCTTCACACGTTATACCAGGACACATTTTGACTTTTGTATTTCATATAATACATCATTTGATCAGCACGTTGTATCTTTAGCCGCAATGAAATTAATTTCAAGTCAGGCTTTTTGTCCCAGAAGAAAGGCAAAGGGAGCCAGCGATGATCCAGAGACCAGAATGTTCCAGCAGCACTGATTATAAAGAGGACAATGACAAGGGAAATTAGCCTGCATTAAATAGCCATGGCTTTTGTTCCCGTTCGAATGGATAAATAAGGTTAATGATGGGGTGCAAAAATACCCAAATCATTTTTCACGTCTTGCTTTAGTTCTCTCCATGCAATGACTGTAATTAATGGTGACCTTAGCCAGCTCTTTCACCTAGCCCAAGGGGCTGTGCTTTGAGCTAGGCCTGTTGTTGGCTGGATATGATTTATAAATGTAACTTAGTAAGCTCAATGGGAAGGGGTTGGGAAAGTGGGGGGTGCTTATGATCAGCCTGTAACTTGCTAACCTCTAGTGGTACAACAAATAAATAGCAATGAAATAGTGTTGAAATACATGGTTTCTCAGGGAATTTCAAGTCTCATGGGAATTACCATGCTTGGTCTGGGGATTTGTATGCCACAAGTGAAGTTTCCATAGGAAAAGTTCACATATATTCATCGATATTTCCATTCAAGCTCTGGTGACAGTTTCCAGTCTTATGTTTTATGCTCGCTAAGCCAGTAATCATTGAGCCCACAGAGCAACCACTGAGATGAATAACTAGTCAAATCCATAGGTGTCATACTTAAGTGTTACTGGCATAAAACAAAAGCTGTCTTTTTGGTTATCATCTGTTCTTGTAGTTCCTTTGTAGTCTGTTTTTTTTGTGTGTGTTGATTTGATGTTGATTTCACCAACCTAATTTGATGAGACAAACTCCAGATTCCTCTCTAATCATGAATTCTTTCAAAGAAAAATAAAAGGGCACATTTATGGTTTGATTATTCTAATGCACAAGTGCACAGACACATTAGTATTACTTTCAGTAATGTGCTGATGCATGATTAATGATTCTGGGAACGTTAGGATATTAAGGTGTCTTTGTCGTACTGCAAAGACGATATGTGAAAATAAGCGATGGTCATTGATAGAGTGCAGGGCAGGGAATGCTGAGTTTGATAAAGATGAATAGATGCTGGGGAAAATGACAAACCTTGGGCAGGTATTTGAGAAAGCATTGCTTCTTGGAAATTAAGCTGACTACAGCTGTTACAGACTCCTGGGTAAGCGTTCTCATGGTCACCTTTTTTATTTGGACTGTTTTTTTAAGTACAAAACAACGATATGAATTGTAAAGGAGAGAGATTTAACCTTGCTTCAGATTCTAATCTTAATGTCCTTGTCCAATTAAAGTACCATGGGGAGTGTCCACTAGTGTCCACTCTTTGCCTTTAATACAGCTGCTATTCTTTTCAGGAGACTTGCTTTTATTTCTCAAAAAAATCTTTAGGATTTTTTTTTTTCCACACCTCCAAAGTTCAGTCTTAGAAATTGGTTGATGATTTTCTGAAGTAATCCCAAACACATTCAGTGATGTTGAGGTCGGGACTCTGGGATGGACAATCCATTTTTGGATTTGCAAATGTTCTTTTTTTTTTTTTTTTTTTTGTCTGTTTCCTTTTCTCAGTAAGAGCTTCTCACAGTGGAAGGATGGACAGAAACACCTGTGGATGGGGTCATGCACATTTGTTAGGAGTTCCATTTTCTCTGTAGCTTTTAATCATTTATTGAATTTTTTAGAAGAATTTTAGAAGACATTTTTGAAATTTGTGAAATTGAATGTTTTTCATTCACATTTTCTTTTTGCCTTTCTTGTAAGTATTGGTTGTTTTGCTTAGAAATTAAATAAATGAACAGTGATCTTTTGACTTTTTGCACAGTAGCATACATGGAGGGTGAAAATAAAGCAAAATACCACTCGAGAAAAAATGTACTATTCATATTTGCCACCATTTAATCAACCTTATACATAAAAACTCCATGTAAAGTTCAGTGGTTATTTTAGGTAAGAAAAAATGGCAACATTTTTACACTGTTTTCATGTAACTCCTGATTCCTAACACCACCACTGTAAAGAAATCCAAATCCAAGTTTCTCTACAATGCATCATTTTATTTATCACATCACCAATCTGAATGACTGTTTTACTTCTGAAGGATTGTATTGTGTGCAAAAAAAAAAGAAATTAAAAAAATGTTGGAATTCCTAATCAACAAAGATAGAATGGAAGGAAATATTGAAATAACTTGGTCCTTTAGAATCTATGACTGGATCAGTGAAGTGGCCTCAAGAAATAAACAGCTTACATGAATTTGCACTATGCATACCCTTCCAAACTTCCAAAACCTCAAGCTACAGGCATTAGTGTCCATGTTATAACAGAGGACACGAAGTTCAAATCTGAAATCTTTATCTAACTCTTTTGCCTAAATCCCGTTTTACTGCAGCTCTTACAAACACTTGCTTGTCAAATCCTGCCCAGTAGCAATGATCGCAACCCGCACAATAGACGGCATTACATGCAATTGCTCTGGCTTGGGACTGAATGAGGCTAGTTTCACTGGGGCCCACACAGCTGGGCAGCGCAGCTGACATGAATGCGTACAGCAGATTGGCATCTTTTAATACCAAGCTGCACAAAGGCCTAATCTTGCTCAATCAATGACCCATTGAAATAGCTTGTGGTGTAAGATAGGAGCTGTGAAGGGCTTTCGCTGACATGCAGTTAGAGGTTATGACAGAGGCACATTTACTCCCCAATGGAGGCTATTTTACCTTTTCAGAGAGCAGTTGCTAACAGTAATAATTTCCTGGTCCTATTTGCCGCCAGAAGCTCTGTTGCAATTATACCATGCCAGAGTACTTTTAAATAAAACTTCCTAATGACTGATGCCCAAGAAGACAGATGTTTCAATAGATGATCATCAGCAGAAAAGGCACTTTAACACAAGCAGGAATAGATTCTGCCCTTTGCCCTCAGATTGTGCCCTCTTGCTCTGCATGTATAATAACTGTGCTTTGTATTAACATTCTTCAAGATCTGTTTTAGCAAGGTGAGATATAGAGGCTTCCTTTTCTGTTTGGGTTCCCAGAGGACACCCCATTTGGTACAGTGCAGTTTGCCCCCCTGACTCTGACCTGACATGTATGAATGCATCATCACAGCACGGGAAGTCTATTTTTTGTTGTTGTCAGATCCTATGGAGCTCTTAAATTGAGCTTTGACTCATTGTTCGTAGTAATTAGATGGTAGAGTGGGAAATATTGCCGCTTTTTGTGCTGGAGATCAGGGTTCGAACCCCTGCTCTGGCAGAAATGTTAATATCTTTCGGCTTTGGGGGAAAAATGAACAAAAACAGTTTAAATGTTTCTCTTTGCCCCTTTTTTTTCCACTAGGCCCCCAAAAGTTTGTTCATGGGCTTGTTAGTTTTGACCCAAATGGGTAACGATGCCGTGATCCGATCCAGTGGATCAGTGATCCAGGCATATTTTATTGGATCGGGTATCGGCTATATGAAACCCAACCAAGGGTTATCAACAATCTGCAGCAATTTCAGAAGTAAATAAAGATATCTAAATATCTGCAATGTGGAACTATTTTACAGAAGAAAAATCTGCAGCACCATTGTTTCCTCTGCCATGTTCCATCCCAACACAGGCATGTAAGATGTGAAGCAGCTATTATGCTAGTCTACATTCTGACACTTAACGCAAGTGAAATGCCACCAGAACCATGCGCTAAATACACTCTCGCAATTCACGAGATACAACTATGTGGGAAATGTGTGTTAGAGCGATACAGAATAGTATATAAACCAGGCCTGGGACAAAAGTGCATTGGCCCCCTCAACAAAGTCTTCCTGCCCCTTCAGTTTTTAGTTTCCTTGTGCTATTACAAATAGATTATTTTTTCAGAAAGATTACACCACATCATACCCTCCTCATGGTCGGTTGGAAAAAATGGATGATACTGTTTCTGTTCAGCTTTTGTATTCCCTTTTTCTAAATACTAATTGCCTAATCATAGTTATCTTACAAGCATTGTGTATGGGGAACGTATACATTTCATATATTCATATTCCCATATTTTACTAAGTTCCTATACCAAAGACCAGAAGAAAGATGTCGGATCTTGGTTAACCACTGTGGCAGATTACATCATGTATTCATCAATAATTTTAACTTTAATCCAAGATCTTAACTTTCTTTTTATCAAAATTGGTTTTAGGGACGACTAAAAACGGTTTACAGGCTGGGCCCAAATGCTTGCCAGACAGAGCAATGGTATTCAAACAGGAATGAGGTTTTGTGCACATTATCATTATGTTTTTGGTACATGCCTATATGATAGTGCTACGTCACGCTACGGTAGCACCAATCAGACTGAGCATTTCCACCCATGTCACCTGGGTACTTGCAAAGTATGTTTCACTCCAATTATCATTTGTCATGCATGCCTCTGGCTCCAGCTCACACATGGACTCTATGTCCCAGAATTTTCTGGGAGATAACGTGACTGTTGGACTTCCAGAATCATCCAATTAACATTCACAATCACCCGAATACAGATGTGTGACCAGTCTTAGTTTAGTTTAAAAGCCCAGGCTTCAGTTTAGTTGAGTTGAGAGGTGTTGCTTCTCTTAGTAGAGATACTGAACGTTTCCTGTTGCTATTGTTTGCCATTTAAGCTACTTTCACATTACAAGCCTCACTGCTCAAATCTGATTTTTTTGCTCAAATCTGATCTTTCTGACTCGATGGTTCACACTCGTTTAGGTAAGTGATTCAAATCTGTCATTAATGTGAACGAACCGGCGTCCTGAAATGACCTGCATGTGCACATCCTACTTCGCTTACCTTCTCTGTGAAGATGATTTACTCTGATCAGCTCTCAGCTGTTCATTCTTGGAGCGAGACGAAGGCGAAAAGGTGAGATGTGTTTCTTTTCCACCATTTACAGGCTTTAACTTCTGTTCGGTGCTGCTGCCATGGTAACACTGAATGGCGCACGCACAGTGGGGAAAAAAAGCACATGAATTCCGATCTGAGCGTTCACACGGCCACACTTTGGGAACGTTTCAGATCTAAGACCACATATGAAAGTGACTCAGGTCAGATTTGAAAAGATCTTTTGGATTGAACCTACGCCGACTGTTCACTGACTGTGATTCATGTCAAACTCTCTACTAGTGAAGCCTCATTTTTCTGTTTTTTTTTTACGATGAGCTGGTTTTGTCACGTTACACACTATCCTTTCAGAATTCCATTGGCTCCACTGATTCATTCTGTCCAGGTGGTGGCCCTGGTATTCCCAACACAAAGTTGGGAATACCACAAAGATGTTTCATTCACTGGCATCCTAGCATACCTTATCTACAGTATGGCAGAATTAGCCATTAAAACACAAAGATTGGATCATATTGGTATCAGTTTTGGATGATACTCAACATTAAAATACTTGGATTGGATTGGGGGCAAAAAAAAAAAAAAAAAGAATTAGGACATTCCTAAAAGTAACATCTGTGAATGATTGATTTACTTGTAATTTTTGTAAACATTTAAAAATGACCATAGTTTTTATAAGTGCTTCAATGAGTCCTATAGAGATAAGCACTGCAGCACATTCATTTGTGTCTTCTCAATTCATTCTGAGTCAATTTGCCTTCATGCTTTAAGGAGCAATGTGACATCCATAATTCCGGAATTGCCCTTCAGCTAATCACTGTGTCGAGAAAGCGTAATGGAGCCATCGTGTGACTGCCTCTCTTTTTGTCTTCGCCATGTTTCCTTCGCAATTCCATTCTCATTGGCACTTACATGTTGTCTATTTGTTTGATGATCACGTTCCATTCTTGTGCGGTTCTTGAATTAAAAATCAAACCAAGCATGAAATAAACAATAGCAAGGAGAACAAAGGGACGTCTTCGCTAGCGATTATCAAGAATTGAACCGTAGCATCTATAATTACATTCGACGCTATTATGCTTGACTTCCAAACCTCCTTCACAGCTCCTCTTTGCTCTGTGGCTTAAAACAACACTAAGCAAAACTGTGAAAACTATTACAATGCGATAAATAAGTATCGCACTGTTTGCCTGTCCATCAGGAAAAAGAGACTCTGCAATTTCCTGGATTGTTTCATCTTGTTTGCTTTTCATTTCTGTTGTGAGGCGAGAAAGAAGAGGTTGCTTGCATGAATGTCTCTGATGCTTCGGAGGGTGAATGTGTCATTTATCTGGTGCACACATTCTGGGGTCAATTCAGAGTGCCCGATAATAGATGATAATCACTCTGTTTGGCTCTGGCCTTCCGATGTGACCTGAAATTCCAACAATGCGCCTTTGATTTTTTGGCCCACGGACACATATGTGGTGCCATAAGGGGCTCTGTTCATGCGATATTGCTACAAAAGTATCATTTGCATGCTTTTGATGTTCTTTCTTTCATTCTGAGTCGGCTGTGTATTACTATATTTTTATGGTTTCTTGCGATTTACTTATTTAGAAATGTTTAACATCTCTTTGCTTAGGCTCCCTTCATGACAGTGTTTCAGAAAAAGTCAATCCAAAGGCTGTGGAAAAATAATGTTTAGTCAAATTTTTCTCAGACTTCTTCTTGTTCACTATATGGCATGATGAAATTCAGCCCAAATATGCTCAGTTTAGACTGTGGTTTATAAATTATGAACAATAAAAATGGCACTGTGTGAAGCTGAAGACATAATTATTGCTCACTTTGAAAGCCATGTGCCAAGTCCTGTGAGGAAGGCCTAAAGGAGTACGTTGGAAATAGGCTAAAGAATATTATCCTCTTAACTCTCTATTCCCAGAGCTGCTTGAGATTCAACACCACTACACAAGGCTCTTTCCATAGGAATGTGTTCACGGCTACCCAGGCTTGAAGTCAGCAGGATGGTGATGAAATGCCCAAAGAAATGCTCATGTAGCTTTATCTTCAGCTGGAGGAACTTTCATTAGTGAGGCTTAATTCATAGTTTTAGCTTCATGAGTTCGACCATCGTGTTCTTTGCATGGATGAACACCAGCATTGCTAAAGATGATGATGTTTGAACTTATATATTTTAACCATTCATTTTCTTTCTTTTTCTCTGTGACGTTGTTTTGTTGTCTGGGTTTCAGCCGAAAGTCTGAGAGCTCTTTGAAGTGCTCAATTTGTGCTATCTTTACATCACGAGCTGAAAACAGAAAGCACCCAGGCATGGACTCCTGATGACACCAAGCTCATCTACTTTCATTTCAATTCAGCAGCAGAAGAGAGGAGGCATGGTGCTTTCAGCATCATCTGAACGTGCTCCCAACACTTTTATGTGTTAGTCTTCATCTGCTTGAGTGTGTCCTGCAGAGAGAAAAGTGTTTATCCTCAGGAAAGTCCTCATTTCAGTTTACTCTGCACTCTTGTAACTTTGATTCAAGTGAACATTTTTTTTTACCCAATTTAGCTCTAAGGCAAATTCAGCACTATTAAATAAAACCACTGTAAAATTACAGTAAATTACCGTCTATTAGTTGCATTACTTTCACAGCAAATTACTGAACCATATTAACAGTAAATAACAGTAAAATAGCAGTGTTATACTATGACTTTACAGTTGCCCAGGGCTGGATCCACAAAAGCTGTCTTAGGAAATACTTGTGAAGGCTCTCAAAACAAACACTAAGAAGTACATAAGGTCCCCACAATGAGGTTTGGGAGTCAGGCGCAAACTCGGTCATTAACAGGCCGGGTCAAAACCAAACAGATATGCAGATCATCAGTGCAAACAGTCCAAAAATACAAACCAAAAGCCAAAAGCCAAGAACAAAGCAGAGGGCTAAACAAAAGCTAAACTGGGATAACGATGCCTGTGCCAAAAGGACATGACCGATATGAGACTGCAAGGAATAGAACAGTACTGAGGACTTGTATACATAAATATGGCTGCCAATAATAGACAGGAGGGGAACCAGCGTGTGACAGTAGGTTTGTTCATAAATTCAATTCTCCAAAAAAAAAAAAAATGAAAAGCTAAAAATAAGAGTATCTTAAGAATTTTTTTAAAGAATAACACATCATTCTAACTTTTTTCTTAAGAATTAAGTTATAAAGAAACACACATTTAAGAAGGCTTTTATCTTAAGATTCTTTTGTGAATTCAGGCTCTGGATCACAAAACCACTGTGATGTAGCTCTATTCTGCCGAACTTTTACAGTAATAAGCTGAATAAACTGAAATCAAAATTATTCATTTACCTTAATTTTACCAGACCTATACATATTTTAGTACGTTATTTTTTTTTTAGTTTATATATATATATATATATATATATATATATATATATATAT
>JAILXH010178650.1:1586-13208 GCA_023558415.1 Piaractus mesopotamicus
TTAGCAAAGAAAATGGTTCTAAATAGAACCATGAATTCTATAGAGAGCCATTTCATACTTAAATTATTATTTGCATGGTGAAATGGGTCTTTAGGCTGATGGAGAATGTGATATGGATGGTTCTATATAGCACCAAAAGGGTTCTGGTATTGTTCTGATGTCAAGATTCTGACAACAAGCATGAAATGATTCTATATAGAACAATTCCCTTTACTAAATAACCCTTGAAGAACCCTCTTTTTTTAAGAGTGTAGAGCACAACTGGGCTGGGTTTTCTGAAGGAACAGAAGCTGTTCAGTGCTAATAGCTATGATTTGCAGCGTTGTAGCTACTGTACACACTTAAAAAAAGATGGTTCTCCAAGGGTTCTTTAGTAAAGAAAATGGTTCTAAATAGAACCATGAATTCTATATAGAGCCATTTTATACTTAAATTATTCTTTGCATGGTGAAATGGGTCTTTAGGCTAAAGGAGAATGTGATATAGATGGTTCTTTATAGCAGCAAAAGGGTTCTTCTATTGTTACAAACTTGACATCGCAACGATAGAAGAACCCTTTTTGGTGCTATATAGAACCTTTTTCAGAAAGGTTCTACACAGAACCATCTACAGCACATTCTCCATCAATCTGAAGAAGCATTTCACCATGCAAAGAGCCCTTTAATCACACAAAGGTTTCTCTGAGCGTCCATGGTTCTATACAGACCCCTTTTCTTTACTGAAGAACCCTTGAAGAACCATCTTTTTTAAGAGTGTATAAAAAATTTCTGACGGCAACAGTAGTGTTGTCATGTGCAGTGTCTATGTAAGACTGTATTATGAATGCACCAGTGAAATGAAAATAATGTTATATAAATGTTTTTTCTTCTTGGTTCTCAGGAAGCAGAACGATACTTTAATGAAACAGCCACGCAGAGGCGGATGCTGGAGTACGCAGAGAAATACCTGCAGCAGCACGACGAGGTACGTGCGCAGGTTAGCTCTGAATGTGTACACGTACGATCGAAGATCGAGGTGGAACCCGTTCTCCCTCTGAAACACAGAATTCTGACTGCAGGATTAATATTTTACGCATTTTGGTTAAACTTGTTCTTGTAATCAAGGTATTAGAAATTGTTATTAATAATAATAATACTTTCTAATAAGTGGGGCACCATTCTGACAGAGCAAAACAGTCTCTGAATTGCCTCTCTCACTCATCATGAACATTTATGGTGGAACAGTTACTTTGTACAAAAAACATAATGGTACATCTTGAGACTCCTTGAACCTGTTTAACTACACAGAATCCCTGTTACATTTGACCTTGCATTAGGTACACTGAGTCACTGCGTACAGTAACTTTCTGAATTGTTATTTTAACCCCTTAAATGGCCAAAGTTTTATTACACACTTCTATAACCTAAGAGTAGCTCAGCCAGTTTGCATTGGAGTCCCTATAGTTACTGAATAATAAGCCTAAGTATGTACAGTATACAGTAAGTAAACTTAACATGTGTTGTAAGTGTCCACATATATGTACTCATAAGTTAAACTTCTTTTACTCATTTAGGACGTGGTGTGGACCAATGAGGAACGTTCAGTGGAGAAGAGCATCTCTCCGGATGAGGAGTTTGAGGGAAATGGGAATTATGAAGAAGGCATCTTTGCAAAATGGAGTCAGGAACCCAAGAGTAAATGGGACTCTGGAGAACCAGAGGACTGACAACTTCATTTCAGAACTCTAAGGTTTAACAGATTTCACCCTCATTTCCTCTGCTTTAGTTTTACTCCTTACTGTATGCTTACTCAGTTCTTTCATTACCTTAAACAGTTTTAACCTGTGGGGTTCAAAAACTCATGTGAGAAAATGGAAATGCAGCAAATAAAGAGAATCGCAAATCAGTTTCATTTTCTGTCATATGTTCAATCTGTGTAAATTGTTCTGTGTCAGGGGTGCACAACTCTGGTCTTGGAGGGCTGGTGTCCAGGTAGTGGCCCTACTCAAACACACCCAATAAACCTGGCAATAACAGATCAGCTGAATCAGGTGTGTTTGAGCAGGTAAATCACCAGACTGTGCTGGACAACAGCCATCCAGGACCAGAGCTGTGCACCCCTGATCTGTGTAAAGAAATAAAGAAGACTATATATAAAGACTTATATTTTGCTATTTCAGCACCACACATCATGAGAAAAGTGTGTTATAGAAAGTTTATCAAGAATGAAAACATTTGTTAAAGCAGAATTTCAACCTAATTGTAGACAGCTGATCATATTTTATCATATTATTTCGTTTAATTTTTTTATCCATCGCCATAATGATGGCTATTATTGTATTATCCTGTTTTCTTATCTTATCAGGTTTTATTCACTTCGAATGAATATGGGACCGTTCAGGTTGGATTTTGGATAGAATTTTGTTGGGCTCGGGCCGGTTTCAGGCAGAATTTAGCAGGGCTTGGGTCAGTTTTGGACAGAATTTTGTTGGGCTCTGGTCATTTTTGGACAGAATTATGCTGGACTTGGGTCAGTTTCAGACAGAAAACTTTGATGTGATTTGGCTGGGGTCGGGTCCAAAGTCGAAACATGATGCCGCGTGTTGGGTGTTGGGATGCATTCGGGTACAAATTTCAGACAAATTAAAGCTCTACATCTACTGACTGATAATGATTCTCTACTGAATAAGTGGCTGCTTTGAACAGATCTAACAGAGCTTTGTCACCCTGTATCTTTTTTGTTTCTCGTCCTGCCACGTGTTGTCCCACTCAAGATTGAGTTCTTTCAAGCTGCTTTACTTTAAAGTCAACCTGAAATCTAATTAGCCATCTCATGTCCCGGGTTATATTAAAACAATTCATCATATCATACTATTTAAAAGACAAATGTCTTATTTTCCTGTAATCTTTCATCTAAATGTAAGTACTCTTACCCCACCTATCATCAAGAGAAACCACTCAAGACACACGATACTGTGTTTCAGAGGGAAATGCGGTGTGATGTGCAACTCCCTAACTGCCCACCAGAGGTCATCATCTCCTGAATTCTAACCATCACTCTCACACACCTGTTCTCAATCTCCGTTCATCATCTCCCCTATAAACACTCTCAGGCTCTTTGTAAAGCATTGGTAGTGTGTCACTGCAATCCTGAGCCTTTTTCCTTGGAACTTTTGGACTGTGTGTTTATTTTTTTAATCATGGCTCGGCTTTTTGACTTTGATTTATGGATTTTGTCTTTTGACTTCTCCGCCTTGACTCTCTTTAATGTGTTTTTGGCCTCCGACCCTCTGCTCTGCCCCGACTCTGCTTTTGAACTGTGTTTTGTACCACTGATTCTGTCACAATAAACCTGCTAACGGATCCTACTAACCAGCCTAGCCCTGCATTGTTACATGCGGCAAGTACAGAAGCAAAATGCTTACTGATTTTCTGGCCAAGTGGACGTAAATGAAATTCATAAACAGATTTTTATAAAATGAACCTTTAACCATCATTTTCCAAATTTCTGCATAATTAAAAGGTAGCTAAAAAGTTATTGGAAGGGATTTTGGAACTTATTGGAACAGGAGTCATAACTGTTTTCAGTGGTAGTGATGGGAACCACACATCTGAAGAGTTGTATACCTGTAAAAGCTCCTTCCCAGAAAGTTATTACATTAAAGTGTTATTAATATGCTGCCTGATCGTTTTGAGAAAGTTTAAAAATTTTTATCTGCCTGGCAGAGAGATACAGTAGGTTCTCTGGTCCTTTTGGTTCGTTCATAAAGTGGCTATATTTGTAGACCACCACTGTACAGTCGGCAAGTTGATTTATAACCATTTCACATCAAACCACTCTGAATAACTTTGTTTACATCTCAACCTCTGTATGATGCAGACATTTTGGAAAATCCCCTTTAAAGCTTTCCTTTGTAAACCTAAAAACTACCACAAGTTTTCCAGTATCAATACACAACACACACAGAAGGGTTTTCATATTGTCATTTTATTTCAGTCTCTTAAACAGCATAGGCTCTCTTCAAAAACCAACTCTTTTCAAAAGGTCATCACAGGCTGTCCCGTCTGCAGGAAACAGACTCACCGTCTTTCAACCTAATCGCAACACAGGTACCGCACTCATCAAAACTCCTTTCTAAAGGAATGGAACTGAAGTTCAAATGGAAAGTGGACAAAAAGATCCTCAACCGCAGTTTCTCTCAGTCATTCAATCAAGTTTCGGTCAAGTGTGTCATTGTATTTACACACAGTCTTGCACCCTGGAAGACGTGTTTCCAGGAGGTTTTAGTATTTATACATAAATGTACAATCAGATGTCGCAATATTATGGAATACATTTGCTATATGGGTACAAATACATAGCATGTGTTAGCATGAAGGAAGTTATGGCGCTTAATGTCATGATCTTTTGACATTTATTATACCTAATAATATACATATACACTGACTGACCACTTCATTAAGTACACCTCCTTGTTTCTACACTTATTGTCCATTTTGTCAGCTCCACTGACCATATAGGTGGAGTTCTACAGTTACAGACTGTAGTCCATCTGTTTACATACTTTGTTATCCCCCTTTCACCCTGTTCATCAATGGTCAGGACCCCCACCGGACCACCACAGAGCAGGTACTATTTGGGTGGTGGGTCATCCTCAGCACTGCGGTGACACTGACGTGGTGCTGTTGCGCAGGTGTGAGTGGATCAGACACAGCAGTTGGACTGAGAACCTAAAATATCCAGCCAACAGCGTCCTATGACCCCTGATGAAGGACTAGAGGATGACCAACACAGATAAGCAGCGACAGATGAGCTACTGTCTCTAACTTTACATCTACAATGAGGACCAACAAGGTAGGAGTGTCTAATAGAGTGGACAGTGAGTGGACACAGTGTTCAATTCCAGCAGCACTGCTGTGTCTGATCCACTCGTACCAGCGCAACACACGCTGACACACCACCACTGCAGTGCTGAAAATGATACCTGCTCTGTGGTGGTCCTGACCACTGAAGAACGGGGTGAAAGGGGGCTAACAAAGTATGCAAACAGATGGACTACAGTCTGTAACTGTAGAACTACAAAGTGCTCCTATATGGTCAGTGGAGCTGAGTGTAGAAGCAAGAAGGAGGTTTTAATGTTATGGCTGGTCAGTGTATTAGTCATGTTTATGTACAAATACTTAATGTATGCATATATGTACACCTAAGTGGTCATATACAACAACAATGTACAGAAAAAGATTGTGCTCTGTGGCTATGGGCAGACATCGGCATTCATTCAGAGTACGACATTCAGAGTACAGTACGTGTGAGTGCTGAGTGCTATTGAAAGAGATAAAAATCCATTACAGTCTCTCTAATCTGTCCAATCAGAGAGTAAAGCAAGTCTGCGAACCGTTGCTATCTGTGCGCTGTCAGGTTTAAGGTCAGCTTTGAAATTAAGGTGGAAAAGCACTTTCCATACCTCATACCTGAGGCAATGATTAAATAAACTGGGTGTAAACACGTAAACTCAACATAAACAAAACAAAATGAAAAAATAACCTTGTGCAATATAGTCCATAAATACATTTACAATACAAGAGCACGACTAGAAACTATGTGTCGAAGTACAGTTATCGTATTCCAGCCTGGGGAAAGGCAGGCTGGTGGCAGTGGTAGACAAAGGATTACACTGAGTAGTCCATTAAAAACAAGTCTGCATTGATTTTTATTACAAGTGGTTCATCACTGACAATTGGTTCATCAATGGATGTCAATGGGTCATTAACTATACGCCTGTCTGAAGGTTCACTTTTGTTGGTCTGGCGTAATCTGTGATCGATGTCAGGGTAGAGAGCGGGGCACAACCTAACAAGGGGTAAACTGTAACGCTGAGTGCGTTTACATGCACGATCGTAATCGGATTTCGGCAGTTTTCTGATTATTCAAATGGTCATGTTAACAGCATGCTCTGATTTCTTAGATCGGAGTGAGGTCTAGAAATGAGGAAATCCGATAAAGAGAGCTGGATTTTAGCTCAGTAATCAGATTTCTCAGTGCAAGTGGACCCTTACTCTGATTTCTTTCGGACTTCTCAGTCTGTTCACGTGCGAAACAGACCGCGGTACCGGAAATAAGCAAGCGGCGATGCTGCGAGACGCAGCTAAACACATTTGGAGCGACGCTGAAACCAAATACATGCTTGGCGAAATGAATGATTTAAATATTCTTCATCTTCTAGATGATGTATTTTCATATTTTCAGGTAAAGTGATGTTTAAAAAGCAATGTTTAAAAAAAAGCTGCGACATTAAGTTTGAGTTTTAGGTTGTGTTTATGTCGCGTCTTCTTCTGTGAGTCTATTGGCCGGTTGCAAAGCAGAAATCTGATTCCTGTCCCCATTATCTGATTACTCCAGTGCATGAAAAGACGTTGCTTCGATTACTGACAAAATCTGATTTTCTGCAGTTATCGGATTATTAAATGCATGTAAACGCACTCAATGTTATTTTATGTAGTTAAACAGATTTAAGTAGACTGTGCTTTTGTTTACCTTTTTGTATTCCTATCACAACGTCGTCTGCCAATTTTCATAGCAATCGGATGGATGTTTCTCAAGATTCATGGTATAAAAACTTTCATTATAACTGTTTTACTAGTTGTTATTACTAGTTGTGTGCATGTCATGGAACTACCCTGCATTTATTTACTTCCCAGTCAAAACGGCCAATAAGGATAAATTATTCATTTTTCAATGCCAGGAGAAAAAAAGCAGAACATATATTTAGATGGAAATGATTTCAATGACTAAACTTATTTTTAGCGCTTAGTTTTTCAAAGAAATTCAGGGATGTTTTTCCACACCTCCACTGTTCAGTCTTAGACGTTGGTTGCATTTTCTGCTTCATGCGATCCAAGAAATCCAAAGTACATTCAGTGATGTTAAGGTCTGGACTCTGGGGTTGTCAGTTCATTGTTCTAAAAACATCTTCTTTTGTCTGATCTCTTCTTTTTTTGTTCCGTTTTCTCAGTGAGGTTCTTCTTGACAGCTACACATCGTTTCAGACTGAATAGCGCTGAGTCGTCTTCTCACAGTGGAAGGACGGCTGTGGATCTTTTCAGCTCTGGAGCAGCTTGATTTTCTCCTCTCTCTCAAAGATGAAAGCATTTACTGTTATCTTGTGGCAGGTTTGGTGGCCTACCAGGTCTTCCAGGTGGTTGCTAGGAATCCTATTTTCTCTGTATCATTTAATCATTTCTTAAACTTCAGTTTTTTTTTTCCACTTATTTTCTTTTTACTTTCCACATCCAAGTGGATTATCTGATAAGTAATTTCCTCAGGAATTTCTCCTGAAAAATGAATAATGTACATAATGGCTGTTTTGACTAGAAATTAAATAAATGAAGGGTGGTCTCCAACTTTTGCACTGTACCGTTGTTTCTCTGTTGATTATTTCGTGTGCTGCCTTACTGGCCAGGGCTCACTTGTAAAACAGATTTTTAATCTCAGTGTGATTACCCTGGTAAAATAAAATAAATCAAAATATTTGATGACTATTTTGAATATTTTGAGAAAGATTTTGTTGATATTGGTTCTACTTCATGGTCAAAATTAAACTTGTCTTGTTTCACTAATTGTATAAGTTGGAAAGCTCATCTGGTTCAAACCAGACTTTTCAGTGACTGTTACAAGAAACTCCATCTATGGTCTGAGTTGTAACATTAGCACTCGAGCTGCTTTCAGCTGAACTGTTCAGATGCTCCAAACAAGTTTATGTTCGTAGCAGAGATACGAAGGTTGTGCGCCGCTCTCCCCTACTTTCATTTCTTATTGAAAAGACTTCACACCACCAACAGGCTCATCTCCTTCTGTTTCTGACCAGTCATACGTCCTGCATGTCTGTATGTACTGATAAACAGGTAAATTCAATGTAAAAAAAAAATCGACATATTTACATTCAGATTATATGTATGACCCTGTCTTCGCAAGTCGGATAATTTCCTAGATGCAGCTTGTATAGATTACAGTCTTATTGTAAGTCAAGGCCAAAGTACAGTACTGTACATATACAGTAACCCCAACAAATAGGGCAACTACTAACTCGGCTCTTTTAGACATGCAGTTAAATAAGTCTACAAGTTCAAGTATTGACTGAATGCTACTGTAGGCCGCATGGCAGTGTTTCCTCTAAGATAAAATCGCCCAATTTAAAAGCTTTTTATGACTCAATCACAGTGTGGTCCATGCTGTTTGCAGCACTGTAAACTGCATGTTTAATATGACTTAAGTTCTCAATGTTAAAATATGTGTAATTTCCAGGTCAGTATGACTGACTTCACCCCTAATTCTTAACATTTTTAAACAATTATGAAAATTCATACCAATTTTAATTGTCCTAAATGCATGAATTTTTGACTTTTAAAACCTGACAAGTCATACAAAGTCATGGCTGTAAGTTGGAGGAAGTTTGAACATCTGGATTTAAAATAAATTCTAAACGTGAAGTTCCTGGTATTGTGTTTACAAGACGACCACAATGATATTCCGTTTGGAATCATACCAAGCACTGATGTTTGTTTCTGCACTGGCTCATTCTCGTTTCATGGAACTGGCTGATGCGGTAAATTTCAGTAAATAATCTGGGGTCGGATTCACGCAAACTTTCCTAATTAAAAACCTAACGTAATTTTATAAGATAATCGCAACGATTTTCCCGTGTAGTCTTTTACTAATCTGACAAAATAGAAACTTACTAAGTAGAGATACAACCCCACCCGCCAACCACGGCCCCCAGTTTGAGAACTGCTTGTTGAATGGTCTGAGTTTATTTTTGAAGAGTGGGGGGGTTCACACTGCACACGAACACAAAGGACTGTGTAGTGCGCCTTGTGCTTTTTCCACCTTTAGAAAAACACAATGAGAAACACCCCACCAACACTCTTTTCTCTCAAAGCTGCACTATGTACATGTTGGGGATTTGGAGACCCCTCTGGCGGAAATGTGTAATTGCACGCAACAACCGGAAGAACATTTGGTTGCGTGGGTTGTGCTTCGGACCCCTTCCCCAAAGCGGACGCATCCGATGATTGCGAGCGTGAAGAGAACTCAGTCAAAACTTGGTCACTGATGTGTCTTCTGAGGACGTGAGTGAATTATCTACTATTGTCATCACATCTTACTTTACTTTTAGAGCCTGTGTGTGTGACATTAAGACGTAAAGACGTATGACGTGGGGTGAAAAACTCGAAATCTGACAGACGCCACTGACTTTTCAGTTATTATTTAAGGCTTTACAGGGCGACTCCACAGCGCACGCACACCATGTTTTAACGTGTTTTGTTTCTTCTGAATCAATAATGCTACTTCTTTCAATTTGAACACAAAGTCTTACGTAGTGCAGCTCTACAAATGACAATCATATTTAAGTTTATTTTCCCTCCTACAACATAGAGGTGGGCAATATGATGATATTGTGATAAATTATGTTGTTGACATAAGGGGAAGTTATCAGTACTGAACAGCTGCATGTTTCAATAAAAGGAGATCTTAACTTAGTACTACTTACTTAGTTTTAGTGCAGAGCAGGCATGTTAAATGCTGAATAAAAATCTAAATTTTTTTGATTTTTCCCCAATTTTAGTCGTCTCCAATTCCACCCACTAGTTAGGACACCCCCAATCACACAATACCAGCGCTAGGAGGGCGAAGACTGCAACAGGCTTCCTCCGAGACCTGTGAAGCGCCCCCACATCTTTTCAAACCGCCGCTAAGGCAACATCATTTGACAGCTGAACACGCTCAGAGGAAAGCGCCAACCAGATAGACGCCTGCACTGGCTAACGTCACGCTGAGTGACGGGGGGCCATCCTACCCACCCAGAGAGCGAGGCTAGTTGTGCTCTCTTGGACTCCCGGCCACAGATGGCTGTAGCATCACCAGGGATTGAACTCATGATCTCCTGATGATAGAGCCAACATTTAGATGGCTGCGCCACTTCGGAGCCCAAAATCAGTTTTTGATGGCAGTTTTTAACGGTGGTGCTACTAGTGCACTGTGTCAGTTACATACATATCGTTACATATTATGTATTGTGAAAATCTAAAAAGTATCTGAAAAGTATCGTGATATATTTTTGCCATATCGCCCACCCCTATTACAACACCTGTGAATCCGGCCCCTGATCCTTCATCGTCGCTCCTACCCTGAGAGATAGTCACCTCACGTTTCTTGGCTCATCACTCCAGCAGTTTGGATTTGAAACGAGACAATGACAGCTGACCACGATGGACATGAGATTACTCTGTCCAAACACTTTCGGTACCTTTCAACAACATGTATATGTACAAGAAGTGCTGTCATTTCTAAAGGGATCGCCTTGGAGGGTTGCAGTTGCAAGCTGGCAGTCCTATCAGCTGTGTTCTAGAGTATTTTATCTAAACAGTTGGTGCAGAGAGATAAAACCATAAAAACATACCGAACTTTAGGTAAAATTCAGAGAAACCTGAACTGTGTTGTCTTTGTTGGAACATTATCTGATATAGGCAGCATTCCACACTGTTAAATTCATGAATTTATTTTCAAACGTCTCCATTACTATTAAAAATCCTCGACTCCAAAATTGAACGCTTGTGCTTATGTCTGTGATCCATTTCTCAGCCGATCCTCTATATTTACATTATTTACAAAAGTGCCCACATTCAATTTTAGCCCCGGCAAAATGCAATATATTGAAAATACGATGCAATATATTCCATTTTCACATGGGACGCGTATACTCAGCGCTCCCTGTATAACATTTACAGCTTACACATATTTAATGGCAATTTCCTAGCTATGTACCTACCTAAAAGTCAGCTATGTGCTTGTGATGATATCGTACAGACATTTCCAAGTCCATACACACATGGACATCCAAAAAATGCAACGCCGTGCTTAAAATTACATTCAAATGTTTATGCATATAATGTCAGGCGTATTTAAAAATTCCTAGATGGCTGATATTGAAAAAAGCAGCATCGTAATACACTTCAAATGGGTTAGATAAAGAAGGAATGTTAGTAGAAATGCCTCTGCAGTCGAGCCAATGCTGTGCTACCGGATTCACTAAAGATACTGAGTGCTCAGAGATGAATTATGGAAGAATTTGTGGAGTTTTTATATTCAGTTACCAAATTACCAGCTAAAATCAGACTCAGAATAGAGTAAAGACTGGTTACTATAATATCTAATATCTATGTGAAATCCACTTGAATGCTAGGCCCAAGTCAGATGGTAGAAAGTGCCCATGTCTGCTGATCTAAGATCAGCTACGCAAGGCCAAATCCTTTTCTTTTGTTGCTATTATATTTGAACTCGGTATTAAAATGGAATGTCACCGAGCGGTTTAAGGTGAAATGCAGCTTTTAAGAACAACTTAGAAACTCAGTACTGGTCACAGTGGTGGAACCAGGCGTCCGAAGAGTGTAATGCCTCTACAAGCTCCCTCATAAAATGTTATAACGTGAAATGGTTATGAATACACTGTCTGCCTGAGACGCTGTGTTATGACAGTTTTGAGATCAGGTTTTGGCCAAAAATCAATTGTGAGGCAAAACAAACCCAAAAGAAAACTTTTTTTCATATTTAACCACTATTTTACCATTTACATTATGTTTTTTTTTT
>JAILXH010178668.1:1683-16979 GCA_023558415.1 Piaractus mesopotamicus
ATAAGCTGAGAAATCCTGCTTACCCCCCTGTTCTATGCAAAATATGGTTACTGCCTAGAAAAATCATACTTTTACACTAGAAGTCTGCACAAGCATGAAATTGAAGTCCCTGCTTTCACACACTAACAGAGATGGATTACCACGGACACTATTTTACATCACTTTGCTTTGTTACTAAGCGTTTGATCAACAAAAAATGAACTAAAAAACTCTTCACATTTATCTGAAAGCTGAGCTCTTGCTGTAGCCAACACTAACATAACCAGTATGAGGATGTACTCCAACGTCACCATTTGTTTCTGGCTGGAAGCTGCTGCGAAACATCTGAATCCATGGTAAATATGTCGCTGCTATCATGGCTCAAAATACTATCACAAGGTCCCCGGCAAACAGTTAGTATGACCATGCTTGTAAACGTCACTGCTGTCGGAAGGAAACCTTGTTTTCAGTTTTTGACATAATTTGAAAATGCCTGTTGACCTTTACATTATGTGTAAATTTCATGAAGAATGGACCAAAAGAAACAAGCCAAAATTACTTGGCAAAAAGTCTGGTTCCATTAACTTACATTAAAAGTAAAAAAGGTTTTTTCCTTCTACTGTCATCATTTTGGAGATACAAGGTTTTCTTCCGACAACAGCAATATACTAGTACATATGTGTGAGAGACAGAAATACAAAGAAAGAGAGAGAAAGTTAAGCAGGCATAAGCCTTTAAAAATCACACATTCCTTGGTCTAAACGCATCTGACCCAAGTAATCAGTTAAATAATTCATGTTCCCGTCTACTGAAGTTGGTGTGTTGGAGCTGGAAAAACACTAAACATTATCATTGGCTACGGAAATGTTTTTTTACTTGCAAGGCATAATGTTTATTTTTACCCCATATGATTCGTTCTCAGAATATGCAAAACACACAAACATTACTTTTCAGCCATGCTAACTTACTTTACATGCCTAGTCTAATGACAGACCTGTTGTCTGTCGGAACCCCATTGCCCCTACTTTGAGCTCTGAATACATACCTCGCTGATTTGTTTAGAAAGTTTACAGTGTTCCCACCCTAATAAATCCACATTTCCACCCATATTAAACCCAATATTTCTCATGACTGTGCCCAGACATTTTGGCTATGAGATCACATCTGGCCCCATGAGACTGTGGCATCGCCTCCCCTAGTATTAGGCTGTCAAAACATATTTTACCCTTGAATAATATTGGGATAAAACATGTCTGGTGAACTGGATTTAAATGTTTTGGACGTTTTAAATGTGTCTTGGTTGCATTTACCCCTGCATTTTTATGTGACATAAACCTGATACTCAAGACACAAAAAACAACAAGGTGTAAATGATCTAAAACAAATCTATTCTGGGTGTTACATACGTTATTGCAGTAAAAGGCGTAGAACACCCCCAGAACATAGCATCCCAAGGTTCCAATAGAGATTCCAGCATAGTCCAGGGCCATCCAGCGCCGACTGGTCTTTTCAGAGCGGTGGCAACAGAACAGGTGATAGCCCACTGAACACAGCATGCACACCTAAGCAAATCAAGACTGGTAAAACATGGGTCTTGAACTGGCATTCACCCTCAATACCATGTTGACAGATGAATAAAAGAAATTTAACAGGTTAATTTCATGTTTGTAAACAAGCGCCCACCCATTTCACTTACTGTCAGTAGGGTTCGCCCACAAATCTATGCTTTCTTAAACATAAAATATAAAATCCTTTAGTCACATAAGGTTCTGTCTTTACACTACCTATCTTACCCACAGTTCCATATTCATTGTCATGCCATTTTTTCTTTGAATGTTTTGGCATGACGTTCAAAGTGTATGTTCTGGGAATTAGCAGAGACTCTGCGCTACCGCCGTATGCTTGAAAGAGTAGCTGCCAAAGTAGGAGGATGCTATTTTCCTTCTTTCTACAACTATGAAAACAGAATGATAGCACTCTAACAACTACAATCTTTAGATTAGCAGACTTCAAAAAGTGCCACAGGACAGTTAAATGCAGAATGTGTTGAACGTGGAATACTTTTAAAGACAATGTAAACTGCATACTGTGGAAGAGAAAAAAATTAAGTAAAAAGGACACACCTGGAAGCAGAAGAGGCCTATAGAGTAGATGACATAGTCCTCCCTGGAGGCTCCAACCACTGGTAGCACAGACACCATGTCATACAATCCCAGAGAGAAGAACAAGAAGAAACCTAGCAAATGGCTCCAAATGTTCACAGTCTCATTGGAAAGAATAAAGAGACTAAAGAGAACAAGAACATCGGAGTAAGTGACAGAAGACAACGTTATTTTGTAAAACAATTAGAAATGGCACATCAATATCGATGGGTATTGCTACTGGGCCATTAAAAGCAGAAAATGCAGAACAACAAACATAAACCTATGTAGACATTTGTAAAAGCTTATTCCAACAAGCATTAGTTGTCATAACACTTGCTGGGGTTTAATGAAATCAAAATGGACAAAAGCAGCCTTTATGATAACTGACACTTGTTGGAAAAAGCCTTTATAAAGCTAGATGTTTATGTAGATTTATGTCAGTTGTCATAAAAGGTGTGCATTATTGTCACGTGGTCTTACAGATGCAGCCCTTCAGTAAAGTGTTACCTGTTAACGTTTGGTAATAGTCCGTCAATTCATTAATAGCCCAGAGAATGAATTGTTTTTCCACTGATCTCAGGCAAAACATTACATTTTCCAAAAAGACATGCCTAACCTGCACAGTGGCACTCACCTTTTAATACATAGTCTAGACGTGAGGTAAGCTCTGTATCCATCCGTAATGTAAGGGTTTTCCCTCAGAAATCCCGGCACCTGCTCATAGGTGTACAGGCGTATTCCTCTGGGAACAAGAACGGGCCAGTACTGATAACTGCCCAGTTCTATGTACTGTGTACTCTTCAGCACCTTGGCTGAAGGCATTGTGGCTTCAATCAGTCTCACTCATAGAGCAGGAGCTAGAAAACACAAATGTCTTAGGATTAGTCTCAACAGTGTGGGCAGTTGCAATTATGCATCCCGGTTTGCTAGACAAACTAGCTAGTTAGCTAGCGTTAGCCGTCGAAGCTTAAGTTGGCTTCCTATTCGAATATTCCGTTCCACCTTAAATGTGCAGCAGTTACATTCTGGCTTGTCTTATCCAAGTCAGAGTGTAACTGTTGGATTTAAGGTGAAACGGAAATTTCGAATAATAAGCTAACATCGTAACCTAGTTAGCTGGACAGCGAACTTTATGTTCAAGCTGTTCTGTGAAACGCAGCTGAATGCCGACTGAAAGACATGAATGAGCCGACACTTTATACCTGCTAAAGCTAACATTAATGACTGAAAAATGAGCTGAAAACCATTTAATAGCAGTGATCTTAATAAGTTAGCTATCTAATCAACAAGTTCCCAGTCCAGCTAAGATTTTTTTTACACAAAGTGTAACGTTAATGCTGCCTGAGGCTACTAAACACTGACAATGTCTGCTAAACTCGAATTTCGGCACAACAATCTGTTTTCTTTCAACATACTTTCAAGAAACAGGCAGATAAAGGAGAGGCTGCGAGTAAACTGTATCCAAATTTTCGGCTTACTCCAGCGCAAAAATATAAAACGTCATCCAACACTAGCTCGATACCTGTAGGTTAGCTGATTAGCACCACATCTCGCAGCTCGCTAACTTTAAACTCAGCAGACACATAGCTAGCTAGCGACTAGCTAATCTGCTAGCTACAGGGCTTTCTCAGACAGACATGTCACAACATGTTTACTCAGTCACTGACTCGTGTTCACTTACCACTGAATCAGCTAATTATTTCTACAAAGCAGTCCATTTGTATATTTCGACGAGTGAATCATTAACAACAACCGGTCCAAGCCCCATCCTGATAGCTAATCTCAGCTAGCTGTAAACCTGCTGGCTAATTCACTGACTACAGCTGCCAGAGGGTGGTAAGTTAGCCTGCACTGCCTGAACCGGTCAGGGAAGCGTTTCTACAGAAACAGGGTGAATGTGATTTATCGCCTGTCAGGCCAGAACACAGCACTGTGAACTGAAGCTCTACCTAAAACACGGCTGGGTGAAGTATAAAAGCTTGTCTGACTCTCTTTTATGGATGGCCACCCCTGCCAGGTAGTGGACGAAAATGTTTCGTTGTTTTTTTTTCTTCCTCTTTTTTCTGGCAGGAGTAACTTATGCCAAAAAAAAAAAGAAAAAAAAAAAGGCTTAGCTAAAATAATGACCTTAAAATATTGGCTGAATATCTCGAAATAATGGCCTATTTTCACAAAACATTGACTTAGTATCTCGAAATTATCGATTTAATTGACTTATTTTCTCAAGATTTTGAGTTACGAAGAAATTGTGGGATACTATGTTAAAATAATGTTGAAATGTCAATAAAGCAAGTAATTATTTGGGATAATAAGTAATTATTTATTTTTGAGATATCAAGTCATTATTTCCAAATGTTTTGAGAAAATAGGTAATTACAAGATACTAAGTCAGCATTTTAAAGTAATAAGTAATTATTTCAAGATCCTAAGTGATTATTTAAGATTCTAACATATATATTTGAGAAAACAAGTCATTATTAACACAAGTCAAAATTTTTACTGCCACAACAGAGAAGGAGAAAAAACAATGTCCTGCTCCTCATATTGGAAAACAACATGAATATACACTTTGTTCACTTTATTTCATCTAATTTTTCATAGTATTTAAACTAGTGTAAAATTCTGCTGTAGGCTGTTCTTGCACCAATTTATACTCAATTTGTTTTTGTAACCTTACTGGACTTTAACACGTTCATCTCACCTGCAAAGTGGCTTTTCAATAAATTTGAAAACAAAAGTGATGTGAAGGAAAATGCTATTCGGTTCCATAATCTTTCACATAAAAGCTGTATTTAAACATATTGTAAAATGTAGAGGATTGATCATTTAAACCGATGTAGCAGGAATGAGTAATATAAAATATAAAAGTCTTTTAATGTGTGCGTGTTTTTTACCATTATTTTAAAGCAAACAGTAGTTTTCCATTTCTGATGGATGGGTTTCGGATGGGTTAAGATTATTTAAGCAATAGAACATGAGAGGGAGTGTGTTATCGTGAAATAACATCACGGATGTTATAGCGATAACATATGACCTCAGGTGTTCTATTGCTTTTATACCACAGTTAAATAAATAAAGTAAGAAATTAATAAATTGGGCCGTGAACGTATCATTTAATATGTTTAAATGTTAGGAATTCCTTCCGCCAAATTATAGTTCCTTAACAAGCAGCTCATTGCTACGTCACAGCAACGAGCTCCGCTCACTCGCTGCACAGCCGGTAGTTTGCTTTCCAGGTCCTTACACTAAATTCCCAAACTGTCATTAAAACTGAGCAAGCTTTTTTGTTTTTTATTGCATCAGTTTAATGGCTCAGTCTGATCTGGTGAGACTCTGAAGACGAGACTACACGTTTGGCGAATGGTATTCGGTTCATTTCTGGCTGATTCCAGGTTGTTTAGCTGTTCTTCTGTCACAGCTGCCGACTGAAAAGCTGCTCAGTGTCGGGTTCATTTCTGGCTGATTCCAGGTTGTTCAGCTGTTCTTCTGTCACAGCTGCCGACTGAAAAGCTGCTCAGTGGTGATGACAGTTGAATTTAGTGTAGCCTCATCTTCAGAGTCTGACTAAACTAGCTGTCAGTCAAATGTGATGTTAAAAATATCAATTTTCTGTTTTTGCGCAAAGTAAGAAGTAAAAACGTTCACATGGCTTGAGCGTCTCCTACAGCTGTCTTAGCGGAGTGATACAGTGTTCGTGAAAAACCTGTGATGTTATGGCGAAATATCGGCACGATTAGAACGCTTCTCAACCAATCAGCTTGCGTGGCCGGAACTAACTGTTGTATAAAACTTAAAATCTTACAGACATGATAAGGTTCTAACTTATAATGTCTGTACATTCAGGTGTTCGTGCAAGACACTGAAAGTAAAATTTTCTTGATTCTCAACACATTTATCTGACAGCTCCCTCCTTAGCTGTTTTTTGTTTCAGGATGGGATCCTCTGTTTCTTCAATCTTAAGGGCAGCTGCACCTTATGACCTGTAAAATGTGTGTGTGAGCGATGCTTGGTTTTCACATGAGCCATGCAACTTGTAAAAAAACAGTGAAGGATGGTGAGAGATCTGAGCGAGTGTCATTTAGAGTCTCCGTCTCCATTAGAGGGCGTGAAATCGAGGTTGAGGGCATGCTGACATGAAAATTAAGTAAATATGGAATAAATAAAACTTCAAATGAGGACAATCACACATCCAAGGAATTCCCCAGAGTGAGGACATTAAATGGCCCGAGTGGGCAAAGTAAGATATTAATCTCATATCATACTGTGGAGTTATGAAGTTGATCTGGAAGGGTCCTGACTCAAGTCTTCAATAGGCCTTATTTTTTGCGCCCACGATCGGCTCATTTGGATCAAATCAGAACACGAGTGTTAGATGTTAACTCTCTGGGACAAGCAGTGGAATTCACAGGCTTTGAAGCAGCGGCATTAAAATAAAGAAAATTAGATTATACAGAAATGTACTGACAAAGGCAACTAAAAAACAGTTACTTCATTCCTTTAACTGTTATTGTTTTAGACTAAGGAATTCTGCTGCTGCCTTCTCAGTTATTCAGTTAAAACATAATATCAAAAGAAACTACATACAGATCATAAGATTTGCTGCTTCTGCAGTGACAGGCAGAGCTTGTCACAGCTCAGAGAAACAGAGAGGATAAGGGGATAATAAGTAGGCAGAGCTCATACAACCACAATGCAAAATCATTGAAGGAGAAATGTTTGCATTTCTGCAAAAATCTGCATAATTAAATTATGCTGTAAACAATCTCTTTAGAGTGGTTTGAAGTAAAATGCTCTATTCTCTAGAAACTCGCTGTGTCAAACAACAATGGTGATAGGAACCAGACATCTAAAGAGTTCAATGCCTCTAAAATCTCACAGAAAGATAACACTAAATGGTTACAAGTCAGGTTAAACTGCATGGTGCCTGACATATTGCTTTATGATAGTTTTGTGATGAGGTTTTGGCTTATATCAGCCTTCTCTGCCTTTGCTTCCACAACATACATTATAACTTCACTGTAATCTTATGTCCTACTGAGTAAGTGCTTTGCTTCCTAAAGACATATAGCCTACCTTTAGCAGTTTAACAGAAGTCCTAAAAGAACTCTATTTTGTACCTTTGTCATGCTCTTATGAAAAACAGAACAGAAAAAAGCAAAGGCTCTATCTGACATCCAACCATTGCCCAATCTAAATCTCCAGACTTCGGCCCCATAGCATCTGGTCTCATGGACTGTGAACCTACGTTCTGTGACGTTCACTGAAGTGCTCAATATCATTTTGTTGGATCTATGAGGCCTCAAACCTGTTTATTTATTAATTTTTAACTTTTCTCATTTTTCAACTAGGAATCTTACTGTGTCACTATTTACAAGACTGCAACTAGATTTTTGAGATTATTCCCCATCATGCACCTGGTGGAAATTTACAAGCAGATAAACACTTTTCTTTCCATTCTACAGTGGTACAGATGGGAAGATATGTTGGCTGGGTATGTAAAGATCTGGGGCTCAGCTCAGTTCAATGTAGAACTGTATATTCTGTATATAATTAACCTGTAAAATGTGCAGTTACTTTTTTAATTTGATATAAAGATTTACACATTAACAAAACATGCAGCGATTTAGCATTGCTGATTGGGTGTCATGAACTAAACAATAAAAAACAAACAAACAAAATAAGAAACCACTGTAACAGCAAGCATAAAAAAGGAAAAAAAAAAACATTGATTATTCTTAAATTATTCCATTCTTAAAGTCCTCTGCAACTTTTCTGCACATCACTGTTATGCTCAGCGAACCTGAAATATTAATGCAGTCAGTTTACATTTTAAGTTAATATGATTATTGTATTAAAGTGGAGCAGATTTGCTGTTTATACAAAGATTTCAGGCACTCATGCATTTTTTTTCTCTCTCTCTCTCTCTCTCTCTCTGCTTGTCGCTGCCGCGATTTGATTTTGTCGCAGCATCAAGACGAGAAAAACAGAGAGTTAAGACCTACATCTTGACCACCTCACACTAAGCGATGGAGATGACGCGAGCACGACACGACTCTCATGATTTTATTCCGACATTGGAAATTTGTCTGCGACAGTGAAATCGCTTGAAAAGTCATTTGGTGTAAGGCTGGCATTAAAAAGGATGGAGATTCAAGGGTTTTTTTAGTAAAGAAAATGGCTCTATATAAAACCATGAATATCCATCCATCGATCCATATAAACCATGAACTTAGGTTGCAAAATGGGACAGTAGCTTGTTGTTCTGCCATTAAAAAGAGGACAGGGGTTGGGTACCACTAATCTAAAAAAGATGGTGCTTCAAGGGTTCTTTAGTTAAAAAAATGGTTCTAGATAGAACCATGAACACTCAAAAAACCCTCTGCATGATTAAAGTGTTCTTTGCCTCATGAAAGGTTTCTTCAGACTGATGGAGAATGTGCGTAGATGGTGCTATATAGAACTTTTTTGAAAATGGTTCTATATAGCACCCTAAAGAGTCCTTCTACTGTTACGGTGTCAAGCTTGTAACAATAGAAGAAGCCCTTTGGGTGCTTTTATAGGACCGTCTATAGCACATTCATACACATGTTCTGTCAATCCGAAGAACCCTTTCATTTTTTATTTAATCAAAAATACATGTTTAATGCACAACAAGACTATGAATAACAAAATGGGACTTCAAAGTATATTTTAATTGAAGTACTTCAATACTTAATCTCAATGCAAGTATTTTCAAACTTTAAGGGGATATGTGGGTGCTAGACTTTTGCATATAAGAGAGTAATTAAATCTAGTTATTTGTACTTTTACTTCAGAAAGGGATTTTGATCTTCAGTAAAAACTCTAAGGACTTGATGATAGATGTCTTTGTCTGGAAATACGTTATAATCAAAGTACAATAAGAAATGCATTTTTACCTGCTCATTTACTGTGGGGTAGTAAAATATCTCAGAAGTGTAGAATCACCTCTGTTTTGTACAATCGAAAAGCTCTGAACTGAGAGGCTATTGTCAACACAGGTTTTCATTAAGGCATTTTTATTCCAGAAACATCTCAGGTGTAATTTCCTATGATCCTCCTCAGGGCCAGAATCACACTTAGTCTTCTTCAGCTTTTACACCCGAGATAATTGCCTTCTTGAGTGAGAGTGTGTTCTTCATTAACACTCCTAATTCACCTTTCAGCACATTGGTCTTCAACAGGCTGTCAAACGCTCTGCCAAGACAATTTGCCTAACTCAGGCATCCCCACCATGGCAGCTAAGGAGTGCTATCACAATTTTCCTTCCAGTGTCTTTGGCCTGACAAACAGTCTAGTACTAAATCTGGCAGTTTTCAGGCATGAAAAGTCTTGGGCCTGTATTCACAAAGTAGGAGAGCTGTTCTAGGATTTCTTCCTGTCAGTAAAGCCATAGTAAATAAGAGAGGAATCTCATCCTAAATCAGCATTCCTAGTCTGAGAAGCTTTGTGAAAGCAGGTTGATAACTCTTTGTGAACATGTAGAGCATTTCATATGGAGGATCAGGCTGCAGGTATTGAGTTATCTACTGCAGAAACCAAATATTAATTTTTTTTGCCTACACCTAAAGCTAAAAAATTTAAAATAAAATAACAAGTGATAAAAATTGATAGACACTCTTTAAATCTTTGATTTGGACTGACTTGATTTGCATATCAGCGGGTTCTTGGTTCAAATCCTGAGGGAGCTTCCATAGACATTGAATTAGTAAAAGAAGATTGCAAGGTCTAATATCCTTCCTTTGTTCATTGTTAAAGCCTTTCAAGGTACACATCTGCAAGATGTCCCAAAACTGCTTCAAGACTATTTGAAATAAAGTAGCAGTTGGTATAGTGTAGTAGGTAACACCGCTGCCAACTGGGGTTCAAATCCCTGCCTGGGCAAACACACCACATTCAGATTTAACTTAGATTCAGGTTCCATAAACTGCACTCTCCCTCCTTCCGCCACATGATGCACCCTGCTAACACTGTTGACATCTGCCCTTTTATCCAAGCCGCTTTCTTAACATCTCTGCCTCTCATCTTGAACTCAGCCTCCTCCCCGCACACTCCTAGTGCCCCAATGTTGCATTTGATCTGGAACCCCACCTGGTATGACACCAAAAACCCAACCGCAAGGCTTCCGCCAGCACTATGCAGACACAGCGGAGACTGGCCTGATGTCATGCTGAGAAACACCATCGTGTAAGAAAGGCACGGTCAGCCTGACAGCGTCCTCGCTGTTGCCCCCCCAGCTCTCGTCGGCTTTATTTATAATCTCCGCCACGAGACATCTGCTGCCGACGAGCCTAGGTCCTTGGCGCCCATACAGAGGGTGTGCGTCAACTGTTGGGCTGCGACTTGTCCCAGAATCCGTCGGTGTGAGGTGGCGCGCTTTGCTCCAATAGGATGGATGTCGTGTCCGATCCCGCTTCCCACCGTCTGACCTGCGGAGGCCAAAGAGAGCGTTCAGGCCGCTGTTTACTCGATCTGACCGCCTTTGTTTGTTTGGTGTCTAGAGTCTGGTCGCAGGTCTATTTTTGGTGGGCGGGCGGGGGCTTTTCTGACACATTGGGGCATCTCAGGATGTAGCTGATGTGGCCTGCTCTGCTGCTGCTGCTTTCTTGGCCCTTGCTTAGCAGCAGGAGGTCAAACAGTAGGCTGTGCTGGCCTTGATGCAAAATAACACAGGCACTTTCTTGTTTTTAAGAAAGAAGAGGCCGCATGCAGAGCGTGTGGTAATATGAGAGGAAAATGCCACTTGAGCTGAATTTTTCTGAAACGAATGGCTGAGTAAAATATTGTTGCAGACAAAAAGCATGGTGCTGTAAACCATCACTACTTTTTCATTCCTTTTCAGCTCAAGTAGTATTTGTATGATGCTTTTAAAAAGGGACAACAGCCATGTTTCCACTAACTTTCTGTGCAAATTGCAAATGGAAAAGATTTTTTGCTGGCAAGCGGCTTCCACCAAACTCACTTTTAGCTATAAAAATACTTGACATAATGACTTCATTTACTGCAAAAAACTGCTATTTCATAAGTTTTGGTTTATAAAAAATAAAAAAATAAATAAATAAAGTATGTCACAAACTGTGTACCTTTGGCTTCCCTGATTTCCCCTTTAACCAACTGGTAAGACATTTTGTTTAGTTTATTTTTAATTGTTATTACTTTTCCACCTGAAGCTTTATGGTAGAGATCACATTTCTCTGCCATACAGAGCTGTTTGAGCACTTACCATTTAGAAAGACTGTTGAAGACTGTGCTGAAAAAGAGGCAGCATTCGTTTCAAAAACCTTTTCGTCTCTTCTCTCCTCTCCTGTAAGAGGCAAGTGAGGGAAATCTGTGAAGACACTACATATACATTTCAAAGAAAATTTTTGTTGACATTCATAAAATATTACAATTTCCGTTTCCACAGCCCACTTTGACAAACGGAAATGTAGCTATTGTCACACAGCAGTTTTACACACATGCTGGTCTTCTTAAACCCTAATGAGCAAGCTGACAGCAACTGCGGCAAGAAAAACTTTCTAAGAGCATGAGGAAGAAACGCAAAGAAGAATGAAGGTTTCCTTTGGATACCTTTATCAGTTTCTGTCCGCTTGATTTGATTCCAAACAAAATTTGATTCCATAAATGTCTAGCAAGATTTTTAAAGAAAACAATCAGGAATACATTAGCATCATGGCAACTGAATGTATATCAAACAGATTCACAGGACATCCACTGCATTGTGCATTGTATTGTCCAATTCATCTTTCCACTCTTATTCTCTGTGTGTGGTTCAATAGAGGCCATCGCAAGGGATTTAAAGAGCTTAGTCCTTTTGCACTTTCTGAAAGTTTCATCTTCATAACAATATTGAGAGGAGCCACGCCTTAATCTCAAGGCTTCCTTTTACTTTTATTCCACATACAATTATCTCCTCAATAAGATGTACATCTGGCTTCAAGACTATAATTCTCTAGAGAGCAAAAAGAAAAGGGAAAACAATTTTCACAATAAGTAAAAGATTAGGAGCGTCCAATGCGATTGTTCTGCTGCATTTATCGTTCGCCGGAACGAGATTAATATCTTGTGATATTAACAATTGTTTGGCGTGTGTCACTTTTGCTGTCAGAACAGCGTTCAGTAAATCCTCGTTTACGGATAAAGTCATAAGCCTCTCCATGTAGCACATCCAGACATATTAAGCTTTCTGGCAAGTATGAGTGCTGGGTACTTATGGCCCCCTACCCAAAGCCTGTCCAACAATGCCAAATACGCACTTTATTATAAAACTGATTGTAGATTATTTATGCATATTGCTCTTTCAAGTTATCCTCTTTCCCCCTCCTTCACATGCAAAGTAAATTGAATATGCAGAGATTTATGAGGATCTTTGGAAGAAGAAGTTGGGGTTTTTTTTCTATTTTATAGAAGTGCTTTTTGATTGTCATGTGGGCCACAAATCATGTGCAGACATAAGAAATTCAAAAACAAAACATTAAAATCAACAAAATCTGAAATAGTTGTTGCATTACATGATCAATTTTCATTTTCCTTATGCCCTTTCTTCATAATATACTGGAAAAAGTCAGAAACTACCCTTTCATTTATTTAATTTCTAGTCAAAATGTATTTATTTTTTGCATAAGTATTTAACAGAAAAAAAACACACAAACATCAACAACTACATACAAACCCAAATCCAAAAAAGCTGGGACAGTAGGTTTAAAGCAAATAAAAACAGAAAGCAGTAATTCATTAATACTTTGACCTGAATTTGAACAGAAGCAGTACTTTATGTAATGTTTTATCTGATCAACTTCATTGTTTTTTTGTAAATATACGTTCATTGTGACATTGATGCCTGCAACACGTTCCAAAAAGTTGGGACAGGGACAATTTCAGACTAGAAACATTGAAATATTTAAAAAGCATTTTAAACAGGTGATGCAATCATGCTTAGATATAAAAGGAGCATCTAAAGGCCTAGTCATTTATGTGCATGGAGCTGTCGAGGCTCACCACTCTGTCAAAAATGCAGCAGTAAAAACCTAACAGTTCAAAAATAATGTTCCTCAGACACGGATCACAAGGATTTTAGGTATTTCACTCTCTACAGTGCATATTATTATGAAAAGATTCAGGGAATCCAGAGAAATGTCTATGCATTAAAGGCAAGGCCAAAAACTGAATGCTCAGTTTCTGATCGCTCAGACAGCACTGCATTAAAAATGGCATGTTTCTGTGATGGATATCACCACCTGGGCTCAGGAATACTTTGAAAAAACGCTGTCAACGTACATCGTTCATTACTGCATAGGCACAGTGGAAGTAAAATGTCAACAGTCTAGAAATGCCGCCGACTTCTCTGGGCTCGATCTCATCTGAAATGAACTGATGCACAGTGGAAACATTTATTGTGGTCTGGCGAGACAACCTTTCAGACTGTTTATGGAAATAATGGACGCCGTGTTTTCCGAGCCAAAGAAGTAAAGAAACATTCCAGATTGTTACCAGCATAGCATAGTAAGTTTAAAAGGGTATGTAATGGTATGGGGTATTAGTGGGTAACTTGCACATCTATGAAGGCACCATTAACGTCTTTTAGACGCCGTCTTTTTCAGGAATGTCCATGTTTACTTCAGCATGACAACACTAAGCCACATTCTGCATGTATTACAACAGCATGGCTGCTTAATCAGAGTGTGGGTGCTAGCTAGACTGGTCTTGCAGTTTATTAAGCTCAAAATATGAAAACAAAGGCCCTGTACGGTTGCACAGCTGAAGACTTGTATAAGTGTCTTCAGTCCCCAAACATTTATTAAGTGCTATTAAAATGAACAATAATGTAATACAGTGGTAAACATGCTCCTGTCACAACTTTTTTGGAGTATGTTTCAGGCATTAAATTTGGAATGAACATATATTTCTAAAAAACAATGAAGGTCGTAGCATAAAACATAAAATGACACAGGTCAAAGAGAATTCACTTATTTATTAATCACTCCTTTCTGTCTTTATTGGCTTTACATACTGTCCCAAATTTTTTGTAATTGGGTTTGTATAATATACGAATTTTTCTAGTATTTAGTGTGTCCACCCTTTGCTTTTATTACAGCCTCCATTCTTTTTGGGAGACTTGCTTTAGTTTTTCAAAGAAATTTGCAGGGACATTTTTATACACCTCCAAAGATCAGTTTTAGAAGCTGGTTGTATTTTCTGCCTCTCACAATAAGCGTAATCCCAAACACATTCAGTAATGATGAGAAAAACACCTGTGGATTTTTCCAGATCGGAAGCAAGAGTGGAGTTACATTTTCTGCAATATCTCAAAGAAGAAAGTACAGTTTATCTGATCATTTAGTGGTCTACCTGGTCATGCACGATTGTTAATTTTCTCTGTATCTTATAATAATATTTTGAACCTTTTTTCCACTTACTGTCCTTTGACTTTCCACTATTCTGTATCCTATCTCATCAGAAATACCTCCTGAGAAGTGAATGACTTGTACTTAATGGCTGTTTTGACTGGTCCTCTTTTGCACAGGACTGCAAAATATTCTTTAAATAGCAAGACCCATAATGTGATATTATGATTTTACAGCACTGGCTGCTCTTATAGAAACACATCCCTTGCTGGTGTACAATGGTGAGATTTTGACCATAGAGATGTTCTTGGTTTAATCTTGGTGGACTACTCTAAACCTAGCAGTGATACTGAAGTGTGCAAAAAACTGTCTACTGTCACTGCTGTGCTGAAAAAGATCCACCATCGAGATAGTATCTGGTCAACAGCGGTCCTGTGGCCAGAAATTGACCAATGATCAGTAAGGTAGAGGCTGGCTGACAACAGATTGTAATTGTACACATATATAGTGGACCTATAAGGAGGTGGACATCCTTTATAAGCTAACATGAGCTAAAGGTAGCTTTGAATTCAGTGACATTGTATGATGTTCTACAATAATCTGCATGATAGACAATTAAATATAAATGACAATTAAAGATATTAGGCAGTGTAAAGCTGGAAAACAATATTCCAGCTTCAAACTGCACTTCATAAATACTGTTATATAATATCTAATTCAACTCCATCCTCTGGAACTTTGCACAATGTAAGGTTTACAGGTATGACTGTGTGTGTGTGTTTGAGTGAGTGATGGTAGGAATGCATGTTTT